>BQNB010026710.1:0-2500 GCA_026074375.1 Tanacetum coccineum | reverse complement strand
GGAATGTGGCCCTAACGAGATTTTTATTGATCTCTTGGCTCTAGACTCGATTAGTGCATTTTGGTTTTAGTACTCGGAGGCTGGAGCAGATTGCCACCTATTCAATATCAACAATCTCGGAGTGAGATGTCAATAGATAACGTGTGTATCTCCATGACAAATGAGACAAGTTTCTGTTAAGAGAAACCCGAATGGCTGGGAAGGGTTGTGCATTGCATCACTGGGTCCATGATGTCGTTTTCAAATACCAGCCAATCTTCTTGTGATTTGTAGCAATATGTATTGACCCGGTTTTCTGCCTCTTAAGTTGTGTGGAGGGCTTCTTTGTTTACCACCCTTTATCCATACATTTCTTTTTCATTCTTCAACGCCTTTAATTTTCTTTCCAGGGACGTCATTACAACCACCTTGTGTGATTACTTGATTGTTCCAGTGTTTGGCTATTCTTAGTCGGCATATTTCCCATATACATTCATCTCCAAAACATACCTAAGGGACTACTATCTAACTTTGGATTATCCTTGGGTAGATCCTCCGGTTCTGGTTGGATCATAGGATTGATTCCTAACCTAACCACCTTATGACTTCAGAATCGTCGTGAAATTAAGATGTTGTTGGGTATAAGATCGAACCATAAAACCTTTTCTTACTGTTCAGCACATTGAGTCGATTAGATCATATTTTAATTACATTTTCTCCCCTTATTTTAAATAATAAACACTTAGTTTTTGAAATACCTTGTGATTAAAATATGTCTTGAAAATTCTGTGGGAGAAAATATTATCAGCATGAATGGTTTGGAACATTTTGATAATGTTTTGAATACATAAGAATTGTCGTTGTTGATGTATCCAAGAACATTAAAACTTTGTTTTTTGAAAAACTCCCCCTCAAAAATAGGACCAATTGAAAAATTGTTGTCTTTTGAAAACATTATGAGGGATGGAGTGTTGAACACACAATTTTGAAAGATTATGAATTGTCATTGAGAAATTCTTGAAAAATTGTGTTCAACTTTTTGAAAAACCAAATGTTAGAGGACTTCTCTTCTAACGCTAAGGGTAAGCGCACTGATACGTACACTATCCTTTTTCTTGAGCTAAAAACATTGAATGTCTTGTAAGAACAGCTCAAGACCGAGAAACGTTAATTTTCTCGTTGTGAGGATAAGTTATAAACCTTCCTTTATATGAAGTCCGGGTTATGTACTGATATTTGCAATAAAATAAAGCAAACCGCCGTCAATAAAATAAAGCAAACCGCTGCCAGTTGGTAACTCGCCTCCTAGACTATTACTAACTCGCCGTCCTATATTTTATTCAAACCGCCTTCAAGTTGTACAACTCGCTGCCAACCTTTCTAATCAGATCGCCTTCTCAGACAAGTCGCCGTGGGGTTTTAATAAGCAAACCGTCGTGTGTTTTTAATTTGGGAAGAATAACGTTTGATTTTATCTCAATATAATAAGCAACTCGCTGTCAACCTGTCAAACCGCCTTGTATAATCATAGCAAATCGCCACATTTTATGCAAACCGCCGTAAATATTTCTTAATATTAAACTCACTCCACCTTTGACCAAGTCAAACCGCCGTGTCTCTTTTCCTTAAATCAAGGATCTTGTCCCTTAACCTGTCAACTCGCTGCCTAGAAAAATAATATAAAACGTAAACCTCCACGAAGAACACTTGCTCGAATTCACTTAAATCAATCCATATTAGGTTTTTTAACCACGAAAGAAAGCTAAAACATGTAATACTAAGAAGATATATGAAGATTAAGCTTCATATAACATGTATTTCTTCTTGGATCGTCACAAATGAAGCAACCCTCCACGAAGAACACTTAGCTTTAATAGCTTGTTATTCGAACTAGGAGCTTGTATAAGCCATGGATTGATAACACACTAACCTTTTAATCATATAGAATTAAGAGAGAGCAAGATTAACAAACAAATAAGCCAAAATCAAAAGTGAGCCGTGGGCTTTTTTGCTTCAAAATAGACCACGAATTTGAGCTTATTTAACCACACAAATCAGACACGAATCCACCCTCGATGCTCTGATGCCAATGTAGGATCCGGTTATCACTTCATAACATATATATCATACACGAATTTGATCTAGAAAGGAGAAAGAGAGATGAGTTGTTTTGTAGAGAGAGAAAGAAGAGAGAGAGAGAGAGATGAGAGAAAAATAGAAAAGTGGAATTATTTGAAAATGAACAACTAACTTTTCCAAAGAGGAAAAGTTACTTATATACCCCGACACATTAAGTGACGTTCGGGATAATTGACTAGGACTAGGGCTCGGGTTTTGCTTGGGATTAAACCCGAAACATATACAATATTAGATTAACTATCGAGCCTGATTCCTGATGTTATCCTATTACAACGTTAACTAATTGAATGACCGAGACTCGTACATGTAATGAATGAGCTTCCAGTTAGGCTCAACATTTTGAGGCTAACAATCTCCCCCGAAGTGAGTTTCATTGATGACA
>BQNB010026709.1:0-52500 GCA_026074375.1 Tanacetum coccineum | reverse complement strand
ATAATACCCTTAATGACATTAAAGTAATTAACATTTCTTTTTAAATGAAAAAGACACATGTCACTTTGTTATTGATGCCTATTGTTTTTCACTTTAAAATGTTTACCACATGAACGCAAATCTATATATATATATATATATATATATATATATATATATATAGTGAGACTTTCTTTTCACCGTTCTTTTGCCAGGAATCCATTTTTTGTACAGAACTAACATGAACCACATTTAAACCAATTAGTATTTATTTCATTACTTTTTTTTATTATACTTCAAAATGGGTATAATAGTCTAAAAACACATATTGACAATTTTTTCTTTGGAATGTTATATAATTAAAAAAAACATTTTCTTTAACCTTTTAATTTTCGAAATTAATTTTTTTTATTTTATTATATTTTTTTAGTATATACTGTTTTTAAAAGAAAAAAAAAAAAATAAGTGCATATATGTTTTTTTTAATATTGTAATTTTATGTTTCTAGTATACATTTTTAACTTAATATGGTAATTACACGTATGTTTCTTGTGCATATTCTTTAATCTTCAAAATTTATAACACAAAATATCGACAAAAATTGATATCAAATAAAATACATTTCAAATACAAATAACAAACCATCGAAAACATAAATACATAGACAAAATTTGATATCAAATGAAATACATTAGAAATATAAATCGAACTTTATCCATGTTGTTCAAAAACATGTGTGCACTCTTCGAAAAACATATGTGCACGTTTCACTTTCTCTCTCAAATTCATTAGAACTATATTAAGTACCTTGCAAAGAACTTATAATGAACGGCTTGGAGAACTATTTATGTCCAACTTCATATAGCAATTACTTTTGTGAATGCACACTTATTTTTCTTTATACTAGCACCTTAAAAAGTTTATAACATTAGTTATCAAAACTAGAACAACTACTACCTTATAACAATGAATGTGTAAGAAGTCACCCAAAAAATTTAAATGTTATTTACGAGTTACTCATAATTTCTATAATCTACAAATACGTTATTACTTAAATAATCTCATCACTTTAATAACTCAAACAATTTATCACTTTAATAATCCAAGCATCCATCTGCATAATTTGTACATTCTACCCACAGTATTCAAAAGCATCCTAGTGCCCAAATAACTAACTCCATGTAAAAACACATATGCATAGAACGCATCATATTCGATAGCTAAAGACATAGGCGATTCCTGAAAGAACCGGTTTTGTTAAACAAATAATTCATATAAAATCACCACTCAAAACCAACCTCTTTAATAAATTTGAGCAAGGAGTTTGAGTTCTATTAAGAGTAGCTCATACTCAAAATTCCATGAACCATCAAGTTAAACACAATTATTAAAATGCCACATACAATTTTTTTTGAACCACTCGTTTAAACAAAAAATTTCCATTTACACAACAAGTTTTCAATATTCCAAAAAAATTAATAATTCTTAGATAAACAAAAAAACGTATGTTGCAATTCGTAACAAACAAATCAAATAAGTGATGACTAAAAAACATTAAAACCACCATCAATAACAATAAAACAAAAAGTATCAAAACCACATGCTAATCCATGCTACATTAACATCGTATACCCACAAGAAAATTCATTAGCAGATGAGTAATTCAATGTTAACACAAATCTTTTTTCAATAACGACAACGTAATAAATCTTTGAATAGAAATCGAAACAAATTTAGCCTACTTTTTCACTTGAAGATATTACAACCAAATCACAAGAAACAAACCGAAAAAAATCGAAAACTACGCACCTCTTTAATTACAACCAAATCACAAGACTATGTACATCTTTAATCTGTGACAAACTTCATGGATGATAGACTTTTTTTATCTTGATCAAGATAACCGACGGCTAGGTTTAATGAGAGAAAAGTAAATGATGTAAGTGATTAAGATCTGGCATATACAAAGTAGAAGATGTTATATTAGTTGTTTTTTGAATCGATCGGAAAAATTCCGAATGTGTTAATCGATTTGATTAACAAAGATTTATAAAACAAATGAGATGAATATAGAGAGGATTGTTGATGGAGGCTAGGGTTTGATGAGAGATAAGTTTGTGAGAGAGAAAATATAACTGATCTTGTAGAATCAGTTTCTAAAATAAAAGGAAGAATTCAAATAAAATATAATTTAGAAATACCATCTATACCCTTGATTTATTTTCTTTTTCTAAAATAAGTAATGGATATTTACAAAAATGACATCTTGCATTGATATGATGTACATCATGCATTATTAGGAGTAAAAATGCTGGTTCTGTAGGTTCTGTACAAAAAAGTGGTTCTGAAAGACACATGTCACTTTGTTATTGGTGCCTATTGTTTTTCACTTTAAAGTGTTTACCACATGAACGCAAATCTATATATATATATATATATATATATATATATAGTAGGGATCCAGTGAGAAGTAAATTAAAATAAGAAGTGGTGAGAAGTGACTAAAACCACACATTTGAGACGCAACGACTTGCATTAGATGCATTTCTATTCATTTAGGTGCACCATTTTGAGTTTCGAACGTTAATTTGATGTGTAGATGGTGCAAATTGATTTTCATGATTTCGGCACGTGCAGAGGAACAAAAAACAAGAGAAAAAATGAAATGCATCTAATATACGTATATGCATCTAATTAAAAGCTAGAAAACACATTATGATGTGTTATAATGCATCTAAGATTATAGAGATGCATCTAATTTAAGTCGGTGCATCTCGGATATGCGGTTATAGTTACTTCTTATCCTTCTTATTTTAAGAAAACTTCTTATTTGATCCTAACTATATATATATATATATATATATATAATAAAAAGACAAATATCCGTGAGAAGGATAAAAAGATTTTTTTTAAGTTCTAGAAAAATTCTAAAAAAATTCCACTAAATCAGGTATGTTGGTGCATAAAATTTTTGTAAAAGAAGTTTTTCTAATTTTGAGTTTTTGTACGTTTTTTTAATGCACAAAAAAATAAATTTTTATGCACAAAATTTTCAACTTGTTATAGTTTAATGCGCAATAAAATTTTGATGCAAAAAGTCAAAAGAAGTTGGGTACAAAAACGAATTTTTGATGCACAAAAAAGCGATTTAATGCGCACACGTTTTTTTTTCATAATTTCTTTTCGGCAAAAATATCCACTTTTAGAAAAACTTATTTCACAACTTTTTCATGCACTAACATACACGATCATGTGGAATTTTTTCAGAATTTTTTGAAAACTTTTTTAAAAAATTTATTTTTTATCCTTCTCACGAATATTTGTCTTTTTATTTGATCTTTATCCTATATATATATATATATATATAGGGTGAGGTTCTTTTCAGAACCAAATGAATGTACAGAACTGCGAGAACCATCATCAACCAATTAGATTTTTTTAGATATTTATTTTTATTCTTTAATTCAAAAGGGCATAATTGTAAAATTGCATTTTTTTTCTTTTTGAATTTTTAAATAAAAAACGTTTTTTTCTATTTCCTGAATTTTAGGAATTATTTTTTTTAATATTTTTTTTCAGGTAATGTGCATATGTGTTTTTTTCGATAATGTAAATTTATATGTGTTTTTAGTTTTTAATTGCTTAAACCATTATTATGTTTTGCTCCCAAATGCATGCCATGAGAAAAAAATGAATGTACAATAATCTTCTTCAAATAGAAAATGCTTTACATATTGCTATATATGTGCAACCGTCATTTTATACAACATTGGCTTCAAACTTAAGTTATGCACATATATTTTCGCCGTCTTTGTTCACTAGATACGCGTAATCTTGAACCATGCACATGTGTTTTCATCGTCTTTGTTCACTAGGTACACATATTCTTCAACCATGCATATGTATTTCCATCATCTTAGTTCACTAGGTACATGTCGTCTAGAACTATGCACATGTATTTTCATTGCCTTCGTTCACTAGGTTGTCTTAAACCATGCACGTGTATTATCATTGTCTTTATTCACCAGGTACCAGAAATCTTAAGCCATGTACACGTGTTTTTATTATCTTGCATTTCACCATCATCTTCGACGAATCTACAAATCTTGAGACATAAAAAATAAATAAGTTATAGCCAACAATATGAAACACATATATAAATATTTAAAACTATGCAGATTTACATATATCTTTACTTTTTACAATCCAACATGTTTTATAAAAACACTTACTCGCAGTTTTGACTAACAAAATATGTCAGGGATCAAAATGTGTACACAACAAATGTGTCCAAATCCAAACATACTAAACACGTACATGCAGGTTTAACTAATATCCGAAAAATTACAAACCAATTACAAATCCATCAATTAATAAAATTATGTCCAGATCTAAAGATACCAACACCTTTTGCTAGGTCTTAAAAAAAAAAGGTGCAGGACATATTTTTTAGTTTCTAGTTCGGCATAAATCAATAAAAATAATTATGTATTGTACCCTAATATCCACAGTGTAAAAGTATTATTTAAAAACCAATGATATAAATCAAGATTCGAAAACGAAAACAAGTCTCAACCACACAAAAACAAAGATCTGTTACAAAAGAACTACTACATAAAGAACAAAACGAGATTTAAAATGGTTAAATATTAAAAACCCAATTATAGAAAATGAACTAAACTTATCAATCATATTCATCGTACTTGCTTCGTCGGCATTTTATATCAATAAGTTAAATAATTACATTGTCGATTCTTCCTATCTCACGGTAAACAATTTACGAACCAACTTTTACGAAAAAATATCGATTATAAAGATTAACGGATAAAATCGAGATCAACATGGCCATGGCATGGGTTAATTTCCCGATGACAATAAAAACAGAAAGAAAGAGCGGCGTGCAGTTTTTTTGACTAAATTAAATGTGCGACACGAGACTCATAAAGAGATTCCAAAGATCTTTAAATGAGATGTGAAACATATCCTTGACAGTTGGGGAGTGGGAAAGTAGGATGTGGAGGTAGGTTTTTTTTTTGGTTCTGGCAATGTAAAGAAGAAAGGGTCGGAAGTTTTTAGGGAAATAAATAAGATTAGAAATAAATGGCTCGAGAGTTATCATCTAAGGAGAGATACAAAATTTAATTAAAACACCTCCTATTCTTTTTAAAATTAACTTGATGTTTCATTTAATTAACATTTATGCCACCTTTTTTATAGCCAATTGGATTGAATATAGATGGGTTAAGATTGGTTCTCGCAGTGCTGTACATTCATTTGGTTATGAAAGAACCTTACACTATATATAATATATAAATATAGTTGGTTTATGTGGTGTAGCTTTTTAAATTTGTTAAATAAGAAAGTATTATAATAAAATTGCGATCTATTGATTAATGTTAGATGATATTTATGGGGGTTGAATGTTGTTTGTGTAAATAATATTTAGTCAAATGATTTAATTTAGTAAATAAACCCAAATTTAATTGCAGTATTTATGCACCTTTTTTGTAACGTTTATTAACTTTTTTATTCTTAAACACTATTTAATTTTCATTTATCATGACGTTTATTATGCTAGATTTTTCTTGATACATCTTCATATCTATTATTTATTGAGCAAACTCATTTACACCACGAATTCGTACACCACTGGAATCGTACACCACTGAATCATTACACCACGACCTTACACCATCGACTCATACACACCGACACGCTCAAATACCGACTCGCACAACACCGACTAGTACACTATCATCTCGTACACCACGAAACTGTACATACGACTTGTACACCACAAACTTGTACACCACGACTCGGACTTCCACGACTCGCTACACCACGATTCAGATTTACACCGACTCGTACACCACGAACTCGTACACCGAATCGTACACCACCGACTCGTACACCACACACTCGCACACCACGAACCCGTTTTACACCGGAAACAAAAAAAAAAAAACCCCCCCCCCAACCCCCACCCCCACCTGTTTGGATCTATCGATTAGTGTTAGATGATATTAATGATGGATGAATGGTGTTAGTGTAATAAATATTTAGTCAAAGGATAATTTATGAGGAGGAGTTACAATAAGAGTTATGGAGGCAATAAAGACGTATTTGTAACATATATTTAATCAAATAATAGTACCGAAATTACTTTAATTGCTAAACAAAAATAATTTAATTCTATATTGTTTTTTCTTTATTGACATTATATGTCATTCATTAATCAAATGTATGATCCATTGGTCCAAATCACTTTTCATTTTAACAATTATAAGATACTACACTACTTTAACTTATATATATATATATTATATTATATATTTATATATTTTATATATATAGATATATATTTTTATATATTTATATATATCTCTATCCGTGTATATGTTTATCTTCATGTTTCTCAGCCTAAAAAACATGTTTTAATCACCTTGTTTACAAAATCGTTAATTTGGAAGTTCTTGTCTTTTATAATTAAAAACCTAAGTATTTGGATCGTGACAATCTAAAGATGTTTTCTGCAAATTATGTTACCTCTAAGGCACAACAATCCCGTGGAACAACCTAGTCTTACCGTTACTAAATTACAAACGAAAGGGTATACTTTTCCCGTGTGTTAGTGATTTAATCAGATAAACTAGTTAATATAAATTTAAAGCTTTTATAACACATTAAACTGCTTTTTTATAGGGTCAATATATGTTATGATTATGGCTCTTAAGTTCGTAAGTGCTGTTAATTAAAAAAGGAAAGTGATTTTTCGCTTTTCAAACGACTTTGTCATTCTATAAGCTGGCTTTAAAAAGAAGAATGGAAGTAATCTAATTGCATGGTGCATTTGGAACTGCTTTCGGTCGTTATTAATGGCATGTTTACGTGTCAAGTATGCATGATTTGAGATAGAGTGAATTGATTGTGACGTTTTGGAATCGCTTCTATGTTTCTATTAACGTTTCTTGGTTAATTTGTTGTAGGACAACAACATAGTTTATGGTCGTTTTTTATGTTTCTTGGTTAAACTGTTGTAGGACGACAACATAGTTTATGGTTCATCAGATTTTGATATTTTGTATGTTCTTAGTTGCATATGCATTGTTGCCCATGTAAAAAAGGTACCACAGTCATTAACGGATTGTTCTTTTTTTATTTGTGATTATTAGATAATATTGACTAAATATATTTGTACTTATCACTCCACAATTATAGGAGTTGATATACTCTATCACTCCACAATTATAGGAGTTGATTATCTTGTATTCTTGTCATTATAAATATAGATACATCACACCATTAGATGTGCGGTTAATTCAATATTCATTATATGGTATCAGCCTAACTTTTCTCCCCTCTCAGTCTCTTTTTCCTGGTACCTCCTCATGTCGACCTCTCAAGACAACACCTTCCCCATGAATACCCTCCTCCATATGATCCCTATCAAGTTGTCTTCCACCAACTATCTTCTATGGAAAAATCAAATGCTTCCTCTCCTCTCCTACCAGAAGCTTACAAATCATATTGATGGTACTACTGCCCCGTCGGCTACCATCACGTCTGGTGATCAATCCATTCCAAATCCAGCCTTCACTACTTGGAATGATTTTGATCAACGAGCAGTCATCCTTCTCAATTCCTCCCTAACCGAGGAAGCTGCTGCTGAAGTCTTGGGCCTTACCACGGCTCATGCAATCTGGACTGCTTTAGAGACTGCCTACAGCAACTCTTCTGTTGAAAGGATCCATTCTCTGCGTGATTCTCTTCGCAATCTATCAAAAGGCACCTCCACGGTTTCTGATTATGGTCGTCAATTCAAAGGTATTTGTGACAAACTTGCTGCTATTGGACAACCTGTAGATGAAATGGACAAGCTTCACTGGTTCGTTTGTGGTTTAGGAGCCTCGTTTGAAACCTTCTCCACTGCCATTCGCACGACCAAACCCTTTACAACTTTTCGTGACTTGTTATCTCAAGCGGAAAGTCATGAGATGTTTCTCAAATCTCTTCATGGTTCGGCCACACCTCCTGCTGCTTTCTTTTCTCAACAAAGCGGTTCTAGATCTTCACAGGGACGTCAACAACGCCAACAAAACTACTCTCGAGGGGGTGGTCGCGCTAGTAACTCAAATGGGGGTAGAGGACGTGGGGGCAGGCGTCCCCCTCACTGCCAGTTATGTCGCACCAATGGGCACTATGCCTCCTCTTGTCCATCTCTTCATACTTATGCCTCGAATGCTGCTACATCAGATGCAAACTTAGCACAAGCCTTCACCTCTCAGTGCCATGTTACTCAAGGGCACCCGGATTGGTACGTCGATTCAGGTGCCACGGCTCACATGACCTCCTCTCCGGATAATGTCTCGCATTCAGCCCCTCATTCGGGTAATATGCGTGTTTTTTTTGGTTTTTTTTTGGTATATGGTGATGCTTTAATTGTTTCTCATATTTGGTCAATCTATGTTTAAAATATGAATATTGCTTCGTGATGTTTTGGTCATTCTTAAATTAACAATAAAATCTACTGTCGATAAGCAAACTTACCATGGATCATCCCAGTTGATGTTCTTTTTCTCTCAACATTTTTTAACTTTCAGGACAGGGAAAACCAAACAGGTGATATCGCACAAGGGTACTATTGAAGATGGGCTTTATGTGCTTCGATATACTCCAATGCCGTGGCGGCTGGCAACTGTTGTTGTCTCAAGAAAAGAAGATTCTTTGAATTTGGCATAATCGTTTAGGACATTGTTTCTTGTGATGTTATTTTCAAATTTAAATAAATTGGGTGTTTTAGTATTACTTCTATACTACCTAAACAGACATATTTTGCAAACCTTGTCAACTCTCCAAAAAAGCACATCGTTTAACCTTTGAACTTTATTCTAAACGATCTTCATATCCATTAGATTTAATTAATTGTTATTTATGGGGTCTGCACTGTTTTCATCAGATGGCTACTTGTACTATGTTTATTATTTGTTGTGAGTATTCTGTTTTTCACATGGTTTTATCCTTAAAAACCAGTATGGCTTTTATACGGTCTTTATCTGCATTTATCAAAATTGTACAGACTCAATTATCTAGGAAAATTAAAGTTTTTCAAAAGTGTTGGAGCACAGAATTTTGTGGAATAACACGGTTCGGAAATTTTTTGAAGACAATGGCACACTTCACCGATTATCATGTCCTTACACACCTCAACAAAACGGGCGTGCTGAGCGCGTTTTAAACAATCACATCTTGTTTTGAAACTGGGTTGGCTATGCTATTCCATGCTCATGTTCCTGCATCGTATTGGGTAGATGCATTTAGTTCAGCCACGTACATCATCAATCGGTTACCTACTAAACTCCTTGGTAATCACTCTCCTTTTGAATTATTATATTCAAGGTGCCAAAACTATACAATATTTTTTGTGCTTTTGGCTGTCTTGTCTACCCATATTTACATGATTATTCAGCTCATAAGTTGGCTCCAAGAAGTATACCTTGTGTTTTTATTGGTTACAACCCTCAATATAAAGGTTACAAATGCCTTGATCCGGATTCGTCTCGTATATATATTACTCGGCATGCACGGTTTGATGAGGTAACTTTTCCTTTTGCTAGCACCGCTAATCCTAATGCTCTTTCAACACTTCAGTTGTGCACTTTTCTAGAAGATGGGCCACCCATATCAGATGCCCCGGTTCCTGAATCTCGGCCCACCGATACAAGGCCCTCATCTTCGAGTCCGTGTGGGCTGTGCCCCGTTCCAACAACTGCTGCTGAACCAATCCATGAGCCTGACTCAACGCCTTCATCACCGTATTCATCTGAAGACGACAACCCACCAACCGACAGTGATGATGTCTCTTCTCATGGTGCACCTCCGGCACCTCCGGCCACTGCTCCTACCGAGCCTTCGTCCGTTCACCAGATGAAGACTCGTTCTAAATCAGGAATTTTCAAGACAAAGCACTCTCCGGATTTTGTATCTCTTACATCTCATGCTTTACATGCTGCTCTTTTTTCTCTTGTTCAGCCAAAAGGTATTCAAAAATCCGAGCTAAAACATCATCAAATGGCTTGGCTGCTATGCATGATGAAATGGAGGCTTTAAACAAAAATTGTACTTGGACCTTGTACCACGTCCATTGTCTAATATTGTTGGTTTCCAAACTGGGTTTATCGAATCAAATATCATGATGAATGGCTCGGTTGAAAGGTTTTTGTAAAAGACACGTGTGGTGTGCTCAGAGGTTTTACTAAATTCCGTGGGTCTCGATTTTCCCACACGTTCAGTCCAGTTGTTAAAGCATTCTACTTGTGGAGTTTTTCTATCTTTGGCTTGTACTCCATCGTATGGCGTCCTACATCAGTTAGATGTCATAAAAATTGGTTTTTACATGGACACCTTAATGAGACTGTTTACATGGAGCAACCACCAGGGTTCATTGATCCACAATTTCCAAATCATGTATGCAAATTATCTAAGGCACTTTACAGTTTAAAGCAAGCTCCACGAGCTTGGTTTCATCGACTAAGTTCTTTTTTACTTGCTCGTGGGTTTTGTTGGTAGTCGAGCCGAACTTCCTTATTTGTTTTACTAAAGAATCTTGCATCATGTATTTGCTCGTGTATGTTGATGACTTAAATCTCTCACTAGCAACACTGTATCTTGCTCACCTCATTTACCACTCGTCTTATTAGGAGTTTGCATAAAGACCTTGGTGAACCTTAGCTATTTTCTTGGCCTTGAGTAAGTTACACTTAACGATGGGCTTTTCCTTAGTCAAGCCTAATTATCCACAGATGGTTCTTATCGGCTGCATTGCTGGATTCACAAAACCGTGTCTATCCCTTGGCTGGCTAATGAAGTGTTTGTGACAGGTGGATCTCTTTTCGCTAATCCTACTCTTTATCGATCTCTAGTGGGAGGCTTTGCATTATACCTCAACCATCACTAGGCATGGATTTATCTTTATGCGGTAAATCAGGCTAGGCAGTTCCTTCATGCTCCAAACGTTGCTCATTTTCAATCTGTCAAGCTTCTACGAATATGTCAAGGGTACAACTCACATAATGGTCTCCATTTCTTGGCGACCAATTCCAACTCTATCTTGGGGCTATCTGGAATGCCTGATTCGGGCTCGTGTTTCGAAAATCGTCGGTCCATCTTATGGATATTCCTATTTTCTCGGAGGCAACATAGTAATTGGACCTATTAGTAGAGGCAACTTAGTATCTTGGAGTGCCAAGAAACAACCAACTGTTTCTCGATCTAGTTGCGAATCAGAATATCGTGCCATGGCAAACACCGCTGCAGAGATCATTTGGATTACACATTTGCTTCGAGAACTTCATGCTCTACCACCGGATCGACCGACACTTTTGTGTGACAATAAAAGTGCTTTGTTTATGTCTCAAAATCCAGTTTCTCACAAACGTGCCAAACACATCGATCTGGATTATCACTTCGTTCGAGAACTTGTTGCATCAGGTAAGCTCTATACCAAGTTCATACCAACCAAGCTTCAAGTGGCAGACATTTTTACGAAGAGTCTTCCGCGCCCTCAATTTGAGTATTTTCGGTCTCTGCTACGCCTTGGTCCACCACCTATTCGCTTGAGGGGGGATATTAGATAATATTGACTAAATATATTTGTACTTATCACTCCACAATTATAGGAGTTGATTATATTGACTAAATATATTTGTACTTATCACTCCACAATTATAGGAGTTGATTATCTTGTATTCTTGTCATTATAAATATAGATACATCACACCATTAGATGTGTGGTTAATTCAATATTCATTATAGTGATATACAGTATACGCCGGCTAGAAATCATAATGTTGGATTGAGGAGCGTGGAAGAAATCGATACATAGGTCTTGCCTCATGCTTAGATGAGAATTTTGTTACAATTTCGTTGCCTAAGTAGTCGTGTTTCTGTCAAGTTATTTGTTGAACTTTTTCTCCAATAAGTTCGAGGTGCCTTGCCTCAGAGAAATTCTCCTCACTCGCTTTAGTTACTATATCCAGCGATGTGTGTTCGGATTAATAATAATGATGTTAATTTAAAAATGGAGTTGAATTTTTAGACAAATATTCGGAAAAAAAAATCAAAAGTTTAGTTGTTGACCGAATTTTGTTTTTAGATATAGGTTGTCCACGATGATGAGTAAATATTTGATGTTTTATCAATTATGCCAGGTTTCATTGAATGTCTTAAATCGATTGCACTAATGTTCATTAGTGTTGTTTGCATTCATGATTGAAAGACTGTCAACTATTGCCTTTACATCTATCCCGGGCTGTACATTGCTAAATTAGAAATAGGTATGAGGAAGAGGTTGACCGTGCGAAAGGTTATAGAGATGTGAGTGCTAAGAAGAAGATTGGTGGTCTCATTCATGTTTTGACAACAAGGATAAAAGTGTTCATGATTGTCACAGTATGTTGGTGCACCATTAATCCGTAAAGATGAATCAGGTTGGAAAAGGGTTGGTGTTTTATGGAAATGTTGTGCGGGTGGTTCAATGTCCATAGGTTGTGAGTGAAATGTTAGTTTAGGAGGTTGTGATGATGACTCGAGGTTTACAAAGGTAAAAGGTGTTGCTACTTTCTTATGTTGTAGTTTTTGAAGTCAAAATTTGTGCCAGACGTATGTTATGCGCATTTGGGGTTTGAAAATAAAAAATGATTGGAAGACATTTGTTTGGTTATCAAAACTCTTGGCAAGAATTTTTATTGTATAAATACGTGTTTGTTCGTAATTTTAAGCTCTAGCACATCTGTCAACAAAACTGATTTTGGAAAACTACAAGTGATCTTTATGTTTGTTGATATTGTCAGTTTTCATGATTGAAATATTTTCAACAATTAAGGGTTCGATCAAATGAATGGAATAAGTGACGTAATGAATAAATGATGTAATGTAATAATTCATTACCATTATTAATAATGTTTGCTTGGTATGATAAGACGTAATGCAATCGATAAGAAAAAGACTAAAATGTCCATAGTTAATAAGAAATGTATTTAATGTGGCTGGTTAATGGTGGACTTTATGTAATTTTGATTACATTACGGACGTAATAGAAAAAAAGGAGGCCCCCCTATGGAATGAAAATGGTAGTTTTTGATGTAATGAGTCATTCATTGTAATGAAGCATTACATTGTATAATTGTAAACAAACAAGATTTTTCCATTCAATTATAATAACCATTTACATTCTAACTTTCATTACATCATACCAAACACTACGTAACTTTGCATCTATGTCATACTGTTCATCACTAAATTTAAAAACACAATCTCGGATATTAAGCTCCGCATCATCGCGCGGCCGTCTAATCTCTTTTTTTGAAACATATTGCGTGAGATTTAGGTGGTTAGCAGATGTGCTAATTTATTTTTAAAAAATAGATAGTTACATAATAATAAGTTTAAAAATTATATACATATACTATAGGTGGAATAAAACGACGTAGTTTTGTTTCATGCGCTACAGTGCTCGGCCCTTTGGGCTCCTAATTTAGGCTAGCCCATTTGGCTTTATTTATTTATTTTTATTTTTTTGGTTTTTTGGTTTTTTTAGGCAATGTAAAAAAAACGTTCGGCACAAAATAGAAAAAAAAATTACAAAAATATTGGCTTATTCAGATAAAAAAATACCCGCGACATGCGGCCCAACACATAAGCCCATATAAAAAAAATTATATACATATACTATAGGTGGAATAAAACGACGTAGTTTTGTTCCACGCGCTACAGTGCTCGGCCCTTTGGGCTCCCAATTTGGGCCAGCCCATTTGGCTTTATTTTTTATATTTTTTTTTTTTGGTTTTTTGGTTTTTTTAGGCAATGTAAAAAAAACCGCTCGGCACAAAATAGAAAAAAAATTACAAAAATATTGGCTTATTCAGATAAAAAAATACCCGCGACATGAGGCCCAACACATAAGCCCATATAAAAAAAACAAACTATTAAACATGAGACCGAAAAAATAAACCCGCACAAATAAAAAATAGAAAAGAATAAAAATAAAATTTTAACGCAAAAATTAACCCGCACTATTAAACATGAGACCGAAAAAATAAACCCGCACAAAATACAATAAAAAAACGCCCTGCAGTAACGCGCGATTCTCATTTAAAGCCCATGTTCCTATAAAATTATATTAAAAAAAACCCATATAACCAATAAAAGAAACTTTTAAACATGAGCCCCACACATAAGCCCATATAAGAAGAAAAAAACAAACTATTAAACATGAGGCCGAAAAAATAAACTCGCACAAAATAAAAAAGTTAAAAAAATAATAATGTCTCGCAACAACGCGAAAAAAATTAACGACCCGCAGCAACGCGCGGGTAATCATGCTTGTTAATATCTAAGAGTATAAAGTATCGCCGTATTTCACTGATTTCGCTCAAACGTGGCGCGTATTTGGCTTGAGCCAAAGGCGAGCCACCATCCCCCTCCCGCCGCGTCATTGAGTGAGTGAGTGTCATGGCTTGCGTCAAAGAGCGGATTTTTTTGTTTTTGTTTTGATTGTGTTTTGTGCTGAGTTTGAGAGTTTGCGTTTTAGTTTTGTATGATGGGTTACAAAAATATTGTTTTGACTTGAATGATTAAGAAGAGAGCTTTTAAAAGTGTGAGTGATAAGAGAACTGAAAAGAAAAAAAATATGAAAGTGACATCATATGACACTTAAAATGAGATTTGGTTTAAGCTATGGTATATGACAGTGTGATATGTTTAGACACCGTCAGGTACATATAAGAGAGAGGGGTATGGTGGCGAAGCCTTCTCGCCACTCCGACGTGGCTTCGCCACTTGGCTCGCCACCATACCATCGTTGCTCGCCACTTGCAAAAACACGGCTCCCTCGCCAGTTCTATGACGAAGCAAAGGGACAAAAATATAAACGTTTAAATATTTTTGAGCCGTTAGGATTTTATAATTAAAAAAAATTAAATTATACCCTCTTTATACTATAAATACCACTTCTTTCAACCTAAATTTCACATTTATTCCCAAACAAAAATTATATCATATACCTTGTTAAGATTTTTAAATGTCTTGTTCACTTCCACATACCGATTCGGAAGTCGAAGCTTTGGTTCAAAAACTAATTGACGAAGATAACGGTCGTCAAAACGCGATTCTGGATTTAGCCTTGCAATTTGAAAATTCATACACAGCTAAAGACGATCTTAGAAAAGCTTACGAGAAATGTAATGACATTTCACAAGAGAGCCGTGCTTTGATCGACAGTTTTTTAAAAGAAGGTTCTGATAAAGATTACGAGCTGAATCTTTCTATGTATGGAAAGGCGGCAAAACTTGAAAAACTTAAGGATGCTAAGTTAGCTTGGCTATTGGAAAAATACTACTACCGCTCACAAGAAAGTGTAGGTTGTTCATCATCACATGCTAATTTATATCTTACTGAGAAAGAGCTATATCAACTACATCTAGATGAAGAAGCCTTAAGAGAAACACTAGAAGAACAAGCAATGGATGCAAAAGCACGGGAGGAGAAGATTAGGCAAAAACAAGCTGATGATGATGAATTCTTTTTGACATTTGGGAGGGTCAGAATTGATTCAGATTACGAGTCATCAGATTAATAAACTAGGACCTATGTTAATGTAATGTTGTTTTAATTTAATGTTTTAAATAAAGAATTGTATTTTAAATATCGTTATTACTTTATATTTTCAAATTTTGAATTCAAACGGCTAGTTTTTTCGTTATAAATACCCTCACCATCTCCTCATTATATCACACAACTTCTTATCCAACTATCCAACTATCCAAATATCCAACTATCCAGATGGATCCCAATTTCACTAACGAAAATGATCCATGGGAATACAGTCTTGATATAGACGATTCTGATCTCAATTTAACACCTGTTCTGCGTTCGTCTAGTAGCGCACGTGTTGAACCATCTCCATACACCCCAAATCCAGTTAGGATAATACCCGGTCCTGCGGGTACCGTTCAGGTCTCTAGTAGCACATGTTTTGAACCATCTTCCTCAACCCCAAATCCAGTTAGGATTATACCCGGTCCTGCGGGTCTTGTTCAACGAGCCAAACAGCTTAAAGAAAATGTTTTTATTCTTGATCCGGATGGGGCTTTAATGTCGACACAAGAATATATGCAGAAAGTTGTTGAGGATGTGGGTGAGGATTCTGATTTTAACAGTGGTGCGTGGATTAGCGCCACTAACTATGTGCTTTCTACTGGTGGCACTGTAACTGGGTGTTTGGGGGACATCAATAACTTTCTGGAAAAGGGAAAACTTAAACAAGTTGTTGCAATAGTGAAGTCTTGTTCTCCGAATTGTCTTGGCGATCTAAATGTGACTATGAAAGATCTCTCGGAGTGAAAAGCTGATGCGGCAGCCTGTGATGGCCCGTTTGTTTATACCCTTTTCTCAAGAAAGTTTCAATATTTTTGGCTTACCTTTCCTTTGTCGGACATATTTTTTTCTTTTTTCTAACTTAACTTAGAAAAAAGGTATAAGTAACACCCAATACCGTCTTTCACGGATTATGGGTCCCAATATCGTCTTTAGGGCTGTAAACGAACCGGACGAACGCGAACGGAGTATGTTCATGTTCGTTTATTTAAATTTACGAACAAATAAACAAACGCGAACGCATAATCAGACCAAAATTGTTGTTCATGTTCGTTTATTTAAATTTGAACTTGTTCATGTATCGTATCTTCGGTCATATAATAGGTTAAACGAACGTAAACGAACATAAATGAGCATAAACGGACATAAATGATCAAACGATCATAATAAACCAAAACGGACATATACGAACGTGTAAATAAAGTTGTTATTTTAAATGTCAAGTGTAAATAAAATATCTAGCATAAAAAAAGTTATTTACTTGTACTGTGACTATTATTGGCGCCAAAATTCTCGCTCATTAGAAGACCAGTTTCATCTTGTCACTTTCAACTTATCAATTTCAACTTTTTTTGTCAATTTCAACTTTAATGTTTTATATAAGTGGTTAGTACTATATTAATATATTATTTGTAGGGACCTTAAAATACTTGATATATTAAATTAGATATATTAAATTATTATTTCCCTTAATCTTTGGGATGTTAATCGACGTACACGCTCGAAAAATAAACGACCATAAATCGGGCAATCATAAGTCGACGTTCACGAACGTAAATAAACGAACGAAGCATTTGTTCACGTTCGTTTATTTAACTAAACGGACCAAAATTCTTGTTCGTGTTCGTTCATTTATTAAATAAACGAACATAAACGAATTTCTCGGCGAACGATTAACGAACGGTTCGCTGAACGTTCAGTTCGTTTACAGCCCTAATCCTCTTTCACGGTGTATGGGGGTTGAGATGTAGACAGTCATACCCTTACCTAAAGTAGAGAGGCTGCTTTCATATCTACCAACGGTAAAAAATGACTTACAGCCTTGCAAGGAGTAAAGATCGAATATTTGACATTTATTTCTAGAGGCAAAAATGTTAACCAAAACCCGTGAAAAAAATATATTGTATCCCACCTTGCAATTAATGAGCGAAATTTATGCTAGAATGTTCTAGGCTACACCGTGAATGAAATTAACAAAGTAATAAAATGTTGAGCCAAATTTTTGATAGTTTACAAAAGAAATAAGATTCCAATTAAATGGGCGAAATTTCGTTTTTACTTGAACTATGTCGGTCTTTACTTGGCGATGACTGGGACACGTGTCTTGATTTGGTTCGTTTAAGCTGTTTGTCCCACAACTTCAATGCCGTAGCCCATGTGTTGTTTCTGGTTTGTCCTTCACATTTTCACTCTTTTAACCTTATCTTTTACAATAACATGTTTCTTTTAAAAGGATAAAAAGACAATAGCGACGTTACTTTTTTAATATTAGTATCGATTCATATTTCATGAGATTCTTTTACTTTTTCTTTCTAATTAAACCCATAAAGAGTTTTGTGCTATACGAGTATATCTTAACTAACTATCAGACATTTTGTTGCCTAGATTGAATGAAAAACAAGTAATAATAAGAACAAGCGTCATCTAAACTATTGATATGTTAGCAACATATACTTGGTTCTCGATTAAAGTTGAGTTATGCCAAAACATGTAAACGAGTCAAATTTTAACGGAGCTTGACTCGATTCGATAATATTACGTTCGGCTCGAGCTCGGCTCGATAGCTCGTCGAGTCTTCATGATGGAAGCTCGAACTTTGCTCGTGAAAGTATGAATCTACTTGAGCTCGGCTTAAAAAGCTCGATTTATTTGTAATGATGTACTTTTTAAACCAACTAAAATTAAAACATAAGATAAAGAGTTGAATTCAGCTCGAATGCAGTTGCAAAGCTTTATACATTCATAACTAAGTGTAATTACATATAAACCTTAAATTGCACATAACATACATAGTAACATAGAAGACACATGTATATATCTTAAAAGTTCGAAAAGCTCGACAATAACTTCAATCGAGCCTATATCGGCTCGATCTCGACCTATTAAACATTTCGAGCTCATTTTCTAGGCTCGAGCTTGAGGCTGTATAAAGTTCAGTTTGAACGAGCTCGAGTCGAGTTCGAGTTACTCGACAAAACCTCGACTCATTTACACCCATATAACTGCATACATTTGCAATTACATAATAGGAGCGTCATTACTCCTTTTGTTGCTCATAAGTTATAGTGACTTAAGTTACTCGTTGATGTCAATTGTTAACAAAAAAGAAAAGTATAATAATATGTATCACTCTTTGCTTTCACCTGTTGGTTGTAGGACTCAATTGTGAAGGTTTTTTAGTTGGTCGATCCTCCATTCAATATGCATGAGACCTATACATAAACAAGTAGACGATATTTCACATGCACGTACATGAACAAAATCAATATATGATCAAGTTTTCTTCTAATAAAGCAATATACACTAACCAATGTTTTGATATTTGATAATTTTTGATTATTCAATACTTTACTAAAATAAAAACAGCATTCAATCTAACATCAATGAATATATTACTCCTCGTTTTTAAGTTATTATTTGTCCAGTATTCACTATACGAGTCTTTCCTTGATTACCCTATGATCTTAAATGTTTTTGTTTGTGTTATTTAATATTTGATGAAATATATATGAATGGATTGAGTTTTGAATGTATTTTTCATTGGTATAATTTTCATCAAGTATTATGTCACACACCCAAATAGGGTCTCGTCAGAATAAGCGTCCGGGGGCGTGACTTTCATGAATATCTCAAGTATAAAGCATAAAGAACGACCTCTAAGGGTATGTTTTAAAAATAAACACCGTTGCATTACATAAAAATATTAATAAGTTTTTCATCGATCATTTCAAATGATCTAAGAGTTAAAATGCAGAAGCTTAAATGTTTCAACAACGGTATTTAAAACATAGATAGAATTCTTGAAGACCGGTCCAGGCAAATAGACCTCACATAATTCAAGCAACGACATCCAAGCTAAGCACCTGAGAAAAACATGCTTAAAACGTCAACATAAAGTTGGTGAATTCATAAGTTTAGTTCAAATATTATCAGTGTGGACCACAAGATTTCAAAACGTATGCGACAGTTATAGGAGATACAACTTCACATAAAGAGGTATTTACATTGCATTAAGCTCATGACACCGAAGCTAATAGTGAAAAGTAGCATGTACCTGCTATATAATGCTTGCCCTTACAGGTGTCCGACCAAATACCACCTAACAAGTTTGACAATTAAATACATTCGTTGGCATCACAGTCCGTCAAGTACCAGACAAGTAAGAATTACCAAACCCGGATGGGGATTATAAGTCCCAATAGATCTATTTATTCCACTCGCGTCTCAACGTTAACCCAGCCAGTCGGTTAAAGGAATTAAACGGTTTTCATGATAGTTCAGGCAATAGTGTGGCTAAACGACTACTTAGGCAACACGTAAATTGGGGAAATCTCACGTATAGTACTCGTGTCTAAGTATAAAAGCAAGTCAATGTTTTCTCACCCAAAGTATAAAAACATTTATTCAAAACGAGTAAAGAATGGGGCTATGAACTCACCTTAAGCGAGCAGTGGATCAAAAGAAATCAATCAAGTGAGGATGACTCACACGGTCCTAGCAACAACCTAGCATATAGTTGGTGTTTAAGAATGATGTACAACGAAATAACTCTTAGCGCAAAGACTGGTCATCCGAACATGAGTAGACAAGGCGTATTATATCAAAATATACTTTTCGAAATTATAAGTTTTTAACAAGTCTCGACACTTTAACAACTTTCAAAAATATTTCTTCTTTTAGTGTATTTCATCTTTTAGTGACCCGACACACCAAAGTTGACTTAATAACGACAAAGGTTGACCTAAACCCGACTCCTATCATTTTTCTCCATTTTGTAATTATTTTGATGATAAAATATATTTTTCGACACATTTACAATATTTATGAAATTTCGACATGATCTTTCTTAAAATAACAACTTTTCCCTTTTATTCGACTCGACTCGTAAAATATCCGTTTTATAAAAAGTACACCTTTATTGACCCGCTAAAACATTCGACAACTAACTAAATCACGTTTCAACATTTATTAAGTTTACAAATGTGACGAATAAATTTTTAGAACACCTAGTGCGAGTCACATAGGGTTCGAACCATATGGACTCCAAAAAGATAAACTCGATCGATTTTCGCCAACACCGCAAATATCACAACAAATACATTCTAAACCTAACCCCATCGACTTTCAATTCGTGCTTTCAACAAAACCAATATCTAACTTAATCCCTTCGTCTTGTAGTTTGTCCCAACACACTATATATGATAACCTCAAATAAATGACATAGCCGTAATAACAACAATATATATATATCAAAATGATCATAACAAACTTTTAGACACAAAAGTACAACTATTTTTCATGTTCTTCTATTTATGTTTAAAAAAGATTTAAAACTTGAGACTTGTAGTTTTATAGAAAAATGTATAACGATTTTCACAACGATCCATTTTGTACCCCTTGTTCGGAATGATCATAAGTATGTAAAAGTACAACTCATTTATGAAAATAAGAGATGACTTACAAGAAAAGATGACTAGATGATGATTAGAGACTAGAACAACTCAAACGTTGTTTATAACTACCCAAATATCAACCCGAACACAATATCTTCAAATGGTTTCTTGTTCAAAATGAGAAAGTGATGAATGTATGTGTATGTTTGTGTGCGTCAAAATAAGGAGAGCACAAGAGAGTGTGTGTTTAATTTTTCTAGTGAGAGAAGTATAAATGAGAAATGAGAGAAATGGATGAATATGTCCTTGATTTTAAACTTGGTATCCAAGGGTTGTGGGGGTGATGTGGTCGGATCGGTGCAAGAAAGGGGGAAGAGAAAAGGGGACCAAAATGATCTTCTAATGAAGGCTTGGGAAGGGACTAGCTCAAGCTATTTTGTGGGAAGCATGTTTTCTAGAATTACAATTCATAAATGGTATCCCAAGTGTGTGTGTACTTGTGGTTTCGGACGCATGCATGAGCAAAGGGGGGACCAATTTGGTCTCAACATTTTTAAGGACATCATGCACTATTTGATTTAATTTCCTAGCTAGCCTTGAATGCATATACATTCACATTCATAGTTTAGGTAAAATGCGAATCACGTAAATAACGAAAGTGAATAACGACTTCACGAAAAATTTTGAAATTTTAAATATTAACTAACGACATAAAAACGCGTCTACTGACGAAAGACTACGATGTTTGGATGCACGGATCACTTCCGGCAATGATTCTCAGTAAATAACGGAACAACTTTCTGGTTAAACGTAAAAATTAAACGAAACATTAAAAATTTAAATTACCAAATGGAAACGGCTAAAATATTGATCGGAAATTTACGGGGTGTCACATCCTTTCCCCGTTAAAAGAGCTTTGTCCTCAAAGCTTAAGACGTAGCATTCGACGAAGATTATGAAGTAGCAAAAAGGTGCGGGTACTTTTTCTGCATTTGGTCTTCACGTTCCCACGTAAACTCACAACCTCTCCTAGAGTTCCAGCGTACCTTGACAGTCGAAATGCGGCTCTGCATCAGACGCTTGACCTCACGGTCCATGATTTCGACAGGTTCTTCTATGAAGTGGAGTTTGTCGTCGATTTGGATTTCATCCAACGGTATAGCAAGAATTTCGTCGGATAGGCATTTCTTCAAATTTGAGACGTGAAACGTACTGTGAACTATGCTCAATTGCTCTGGGAGTTCAAGTCGGTAGGCAATTGTTCCAACTTTGGCTATAATCTTAAAAGGTATGATATAGCGAGGGTTCAGCTTTCCCCGTTTGCCAAAACGTATCACTCTCTTCCATGGCGATACTTTCAACATGACCTTATCCCCCACTTGAAACTCAAGGGGTTTCCGTATTACGTCGGCATAGCTCTTTTTATGATCACGGGCAGCTTGGATACGTCTCTTGATTTGGACAATCTTCTCAGTTGTCTCGTGGATGATCTCTGGGCCAGTGATCTGACTATCTCCAACTTCAGCCCAGTAGATATGTGATCGACACTTGCGCCCATACAACGCCTCAAATAGTGCAGTCTTAATGCTGGTATGGTAACTGTTGTTATACGAGAATTCCACCAACGGTAAATATCTATCCCAACCTTTTCCAAAGTCGAGTACACAGGCACACAACATGTCTTCCAATGTTTGAATAGTTCTCTCACTCTGACCATCAGTTTGCGGGTGGTAAGTTGTACTCATATCCAATCGAGTACCTAACGCTTTATGCAGAGACCTCCAAAAATGTGAAGCAAATCTCCCATCATGGTCGGAGATGATCGAAACTAGCACTCCATGCCTTAAGACTACTTCCTTTAAGTAGTGTCTCGTCAACTTCTCTAATGATTTGTCTTCCCTCATAGGTAAGAAATGGGAAGACTTGGTCAGGCGATAGACGATTACCCAGATCGTATCTTGACCAGTTGCCATATTCGGCAATTTAGTCACGAAGTCCATTGTTATATTCTCCCATTTCCATTGCTGAATTTCTGGTTGAACCAACAAACCAGACGGCTTCTGATATTCTGCTTTAACCTTGGCACATGTTAAACACTTGTTGACGTAGGTGGCAATTTATACCTTCATGTTAGGCCACCAATACAACTTCTTCAGGTCTTGGTACATCTTATCCGATCTAGGATGGATGGAATACTTTGACTTGTGAGACTCATGCATAATCAAAGCCCTCAAGTCACCATAACACGGAATCCAACTCCGGTTGTTCAAACATAACGTTCCGTCAGCACGAGGTTCAAGCTTATTAATCATACCATGCAGGTCTTCGGTTATGAAATTCTCTTCTTTTCTGGCTTCCGATTGAGCACTCGGAATTTGCTTAGGAAGGTTTAATCCAATAGTCACAACTAAGGCCCGAACTCACAATGGCTTAATTCTTTCCTTTCGGCTCAGTGCATCAGCCACCACGTTCGCCTTTCCTGGGTGGTATCGGATCTCACAGTCGTAATCACTCAACAATTCTAACCATCTTTGTTATCTCATGTTCAACTCATTCTGATCAAGAATATGTTGCAAACTCTTGTGATCAGTAAACACGACACACTTCGTGCCGTACGATAATGTCTCCACATCTTCAAGGCAAACACTACTGCACCAAGTTCTAGGTCGTGTGTGGTATAGTTCTTCACATAGACCTTGAGTTAGCAGGATGCGTAAGCTATGACTTTCTCCTTTTGCATCAAAACTGCGCCCAACCCTTTATGTGAAGCATTACAGTATACCACAAAGTTCTCACTTCCCTCGGGTAAGGCCAAAATCAGTGTACTACACAATTTTTGTTTTAACAGCTGAAACGCAGCTTCTGCCTTTTCTCCCCAATCAAACTTCACGCTTTTCTGAGTCAATTTTGTCATAGGCCTAGCGATCTTTGAGAAACCTTTGATGAATCATCGGTAGTAATTGGACAATCCTAAAAATTGACAAATTTTGGTTGGTGTATTGGGTGACGCCAAATCCTTGATTGACTCAACCTTAGCGGGATCAACGTGAATGCCTTCACTATCAATCATGTGACCGAGAAATTATACCTTTGAAAGCCAAAAATCGCACTTCGAAAACTTGGCGTACAATTTCTCCTCCTTAAGTAACCTCAATATCAACTTAAGGTGCCCTTCATGTTCTTTTCTTTAGAGTAGATCAAAATATCATCAATGAATACGATCACGAATCTATCCAGGTACGGTTTGCACATTCGGTTCATCAAATCCATAAACACTGTCAGTACGTTAGTCAAGCCAAACGGCATTACTTGAAACTCGTAGTGACCATAGCGAGTCATAAATGATGTCTTTGGGATGTCTTCTTCACGAACCCTGAGTTGGTGATAACTAGATCTCAGGTCGATCTTAGAGTAAACTCTTGACCCTTGAAGTTGATCAAACAAATCGTCGATTCTAGGAAGTGGGTCTTAGTTCTTCACAGTAAGTTTGTTTAGTTCACGATAGTTGATACACATCCGAAAAGATCCATCTTTCTTTTTGACAAACAAAATCAGAGCTCCCCAGGGTGAGGAACTGGGTCTTATAAATCATTTCTCAGAAAGTTCTTACAACTAAGTGGATAACTCTTGCATTTCGGCTGGTGCTAATTGATACAGGGCTCGTGCTACAGGTGTGGCACCAGGGACTAAGTCGATTTGAAATTCAACTTGTCGAGCAGGTGGTAGTCCGGGAAAGTCTTCTGGAAAGACTTCCAGAAATTCCTGTACAATCAGCACGTCCTCAAGTCGCTTTTCCTCCGACTTGTCCTTAGTCTTCTTGGATGTAACTTAGGCTAGATAAACTTGACATCCTTTTTGTATATACTTCTGGGTCTTCATACACGATATGATATTCAGCTTCGACCTACTTCCGTTGTCACAATCATCACCTCGGATTATCAGCATCTCATCTCCATAAGGGACACGAATGATCTTCTCGTCACAAACGATTACCGCGTGGTACTTCGCCAACCAATCCATACCGATGATGACATCGAAACTACCAAGTTCTACGGCCATTAGATCAATGTCGAATGGATGACCTAATAATCCTAACGTACATCCTCTAAGGATAACATTGGTTTATGAAATTCTTCCATCGGCAAGCTCTATGGCATAACTAGTGTCTAAAGTGGATGGTGTAACATTAAGCAAGGCACTAAAGGTAGACGATACAAAACTTCTATCGGTACCCGAATCGAATAACATAGAAGCATAAGAGTTATTGAGAAGGAACGTACCCGTGACGACGTTGGAATCAGGGTTTACTCCTCCTCCTCCGATGGCATAAGCCATTGTTGTAGCTTCATTGTTCCCAGTCTTGTTTCCTATCTTGTTCTCACGGTTCTGATTCCTTAACTTGGGACAATCTTTTCTATAATGTCCCGACTGTTAGGAATTATTATAAACAGACTTAAGTCTGGTAGTTATAGAGTTAAGTCTGGTAGACATAGTTAAGTCTGCCAGTACTAAGTTAAGTCTGTTAGTACTGGTCTTGTCTAGTTAAGTATGTTTATGTAATAGGATAGTTATCTTAGAGATATCTTAGGAAAGGATATGCATTATCCTTTCACACGTTTGTAAAGCCCATTAGGGTTTCCTTGGTGTATAAAAGGAACCCTGCGGCATAATGTTTTAGAAGATTCATAGATAGAACCCTAATAGAAATCAATAGCGAATAGAAAAGTATTACATTGTGTTCTTCTTAGTACTTGTGTTAAGATTCCGCATTAGCACATAGTATTCATAGTTATTGTCTCTCGTATAGTTGATTTGTATTTATTCAAGTTAGCTATTGTCTTACAAAAGGCTAAACAGATCTAAGACTTTGGACCTACAAGTGGTATAAGAGCCTCTAGAGGGACCCTGAGTAAGCAGAATCACAAGAACCACAAACAATCACCTTCAGATCTAGAAAAATATCTCAACCTGCTAATGATGTTTTCTCTCAACATCTTAGTGATGATGAAGCATCATTCCATGAAGATGCATCAAACAATGGTACTACATCCAATAAACCAAAACAACAACAACAACAACTCATTCCTACAACAACCACTATCTGAAATATCAAACTCCCAAATCTGAAAAAGGAGGAGTATGATATATGGGCCATGGAGATGGAGCATTACCTTGAATATATTGACAATGATGTTTGGAAGGTAATTCAGAATAGAAATTCTAAGAAGAGAATTTCAACTGGAAAAGATGGTGTCATTAGAGTACTTCCACCAGTATCTGCTACAGAAATTCATGCGGTTGAAAAGGAAAGGAAGGCAAGAACCATCTTACTTATGGCTATTCCTAAGGAACATCTAAGAAGATTTCATGGAATGGACGATGCAAAAGAAATTTGGGAAGCAATAAGGACTAGATTTGGTGGTAATGCAAATTCAAAGAAGATGCAAAAAATTGTTTTAAAACAACAATTTGAAGCATTTACTATATCAAGTTCAGAAGGGTTAGAAAAAGGATATGACAGATTCTAACAACTACTCTCACATTTGGAAGCTCATGGTGCTGAAGTATCAACTAAGGATGCAAATCACAAGTTTCTCAGATCTTTGCCCCCAGCTTGGTCAAATCTGGCAATGACAATGAGAACCAAACCAGATGTTGACACTTTATCCATTGATGACATGTATAATAACCTTAGGGTCTTTGAGCATGAACTCACAAGTACCTCAAAACCATCTGTAAGTGCTCAAAATGTTGCTTTTGTTTCACACAGCAAGAGCAGCACTAACAAGGTTAAGTCTGGTCATACTGGGGCCTACAGTGCTTACAATCCTTCTACTTCTTCAAACAATATTCCAGAAAGAGAAGTTCCTGCTAGTTTTGCTGATGAAGTTATTTATTCACTCTTTGTCAAACAATCAGAAGATTTTGACTTGCTTCATGAAGACCTAGAACAGATTAATGATTTGGACATAAAAGAGATGGACATAAACTGGCAGATAGCAATGATTGCTATTCGAATGAAAAAGTTTTACAAGAAAACTGGACAGAGAGTCCGGATTGATGGAAACAAACCTGTTGGTTTTGACAAAAAAGAAGCTTCAATGTTTTAAATGTCAAAATACTGGTCATTTTTCTAGGGAATGTACATCCAAGGGGACAAATGATGGAAAGAAGAGAGACTCGTTTTATCAAGATCAAGGAGCTGGAAAGAAAGAGCAGAATCAGAACTGTTTGCTGACTATGGATGATGGTGTTGTCAATTGGGGAGAACATACAGTAGAAGAAGTAGAGACAAATCATGCACTCATGGCAATCAGCTCAAATAATGAGGTATCATTATGTTCTAAAACTTGCATTGATTCATATAATAAACTTAAAACACTGTGTGATGAACAAACGAATCAGTTAGGTGAACAAGAAGCAAAAATACTTGCCTATAATCAAGCTGTTAAGAAATTAGAAGCTCAAATTGTTACTTTTCAAAAGCAGCAATTATCTCTAAATGAACAGCTTACATTTCAGGCAAATGAATTATATGAAAAAGATGAAAAGCTTAAAAAATATAGGAGAATAGGAATGAAAGCTGTAAAAGAAAAGGAACAATTGCAGAAAATAGTAGATAACATGGAAAGGATTCTTCTAAAAACCTTTTGGAAATTAGTTAATTCTGGTATGAGTTCAAATAGTAAAGTTGGCTTAGGGTATGGAATAAAATCAAACAATGAGGTTTTAAGCTATGAGGAAGAAATGAATCGTACTGTGTTTAATTGTACAGAAGAAGACTTTGTTGAAAAACCTTTGTACAATAGATTTTCAAAGACTGATAATTTGAAAGGAGTTCCACATCCCTTAACTGGGGACTATACTCCTAAACCACAACAGGAAATTGATGAATCTTTGTATTTTTATGGTAAAAATGACCTCAAAAGCATAAAACTAGTATCTCATATGACAAATTCAATGGTATTTTCTAATTGTCAAGTCCAAATGAACAGTGCAAGATCTTTTAGAAAATCCCTCTGAGCACTCTGTTGATTGAACGAGAAATTATAAGTGTACTAAAAGAAGGTGTCTGAGTCTAAGTCTTTACAACTAATGAAAAAGTATTTCTGAACCAAAACCAAAAGAATTGAACTATTTGTGTAACACACAAAAAACTCCTAGGCAACCAATGACAAATCAAGAGACACCTAAAGTTAACAGAAGGAATTAGAAATGAAATGATGGAAAAGACAAGGGGAAAGGTACCCTTTTCATCAAGAAAAAATGTATTTGTTGTGGCAAGCCTAAGTTATTTGATCAGAGATATGACCTTATGAAAGAAAATGGCAAGAGAGCTGAGCTTAAGAAACAAAGGTTTTAAATACTGGTAATGCGGGTGGCAAAACCAGTATGACCATGCAAACAGGTATAATCATAGCTAATTCACTTTGTACCTAACCAGAACAACTCAATGATGTTGTCCAAACATAATTCCTGTTAGGCCTAATGGTTAATACTTTAGCAAAATTTAATTATGTCAGGCTAATGTTAAGACGGTTAGACCTAAACAAAACCTAACACCAGTAACTCAACAGTTTAGTCTGTAAGTACCCCAGTGAAATAAGTTTAATTAAAAAAGTAATTTTTCAAAATCACATTCACCTGTGAGAAGACCTGTTGTTAGAAATACAGCAAAAATGCCTTATTCTCATATTGTAAAGGGAAATTGGGGCACTGCTGATAAGACCTCAGTAGGTTATAATTGGAGGAACACTAGACCAAACTCCAATTGTAATAGTGGATCCAATTTTGTTCGAACTGTAAATGCTAAAGATCCACAAGGCAGACCCAAGCCTGAACATGGAGGACAGAGGTATATTTGATAGTGGATGCATAAAGAACGACCTCTAAGGGTATGTTTTAAAAATAAACACCGTTGCATTACATAAAAATATTAATAAGTTTTTCATCGATCATTTCAAATGATCTAAGAGTTAAAATGCAGAAGCTTAAATGAATTTCAACAACGGTATTTAAAACATAGATAGAATTCTTGAAGACCGGTCCAGGCAAATAGACCTAACATAAATCAAGCAACGGCATCCAAGCTAAGCACCTGAGAAAAACATGCTTAAAACGTCAACATAAAGTTGGTGAATTCATAGGTTTAGTTCAAATATTATCAGTGTGGACCACAAGATTTCAAAACGTATGTGACAGTTATAGGAGATACAACTTCACATAAAGAGGCATTTACGTTTCACTAAGCTCATGACACCGAGGCTAATAGTGGAAAGTAGCATGTACACTGCTATATAAAGCTTGCCCTTACAGGTGTCTGACCAAAGACCACCTAACTAGTTTCGACATGAAATACATTCGTTGGCATGCACAGTCCGTCAAGTACCCGACCAGTAAGAATTACCAAACCCGGATGGGGATTATTAGTCCCAATAGATCTATTTATTCACTCGCGCTCACTTAACCAACTAGTTGGTTAAAGGTAATTAACGGTTCATGATAGTTCGGGCAATAGTGGTCTAAACGCTACTTAGGCAACACGTAACCAGGGAAATTTCACATATAGTACTTGTGTCCAGTTTTAAAAGCAAGCAACGTTTCTCACCCCAAGTTATAAAACATTTATTCAAAACAAAAAGAATGGGGCTATGAACTCACCTTAAGCGAGTAGGGGATCAAAAGAAATCAATCAAGTAAAGACGGACACACTGTCCTAGCGACAACCTAGCATATAATTGTCGTTTAAGAATGATGTACAACGAAATAACTCTTTGCAAAAAGACTGGTATCCGAACATTAGTAGACAAGGCGTATTATTTCAAAACATACTTCCGAAATTATAAGTTTTTAACAAGTCTCGACACTTTAACAACTTTTAAAAATAGATCGTCTTTTAGTGTATATCGACTTTTAGTGTATTTCGTCTTTTAGTGACCCGACGCGCCAAAGTTGACTCAATAACCGCAAATATTAACCTAGACCCGATTCTTAACGTTTTCTCCATGTTATTATTAGTTTGATGATAAAATATATTTTTTGGACACATTTTCAATATTTATGAAATTTCGACATGACCTTTCTTAAAATAACGACTTTCCTTTTTATTTGACTCGACTCGTAAAATATTCGTTTTATAAAAAGTACACATTTATTGACCCGCAAAAACATCCGACAACTAACTAAATCACGTTTTTACATTTATTAAGTTTACAAATGTGACGAATAAATTTTTAGAACGTCTAATGCGATCCACATATGGTTCGAACCATGTGGACTCCAAAAAGATCAACCCGTTCGATTTTCGACAACACCGCAATATCAACAAATTCATTCTAAACCTAACCTCATCGACTTTCAATTCACGCTTTCAACAAAACCAATGTCTAACTTAATCCCTTCGCCAACAACATTTAAAACCGCTATATACGATAACCTCAAATAAATGATATAGTCGTAATAACAACAATATATATATCAAAATGATCACAACAAACTTTTAGACACAAAAGTACAACTATTTTTTATGTTCTTCTATTTATGTTTAAAAAAAATTAAAACTTGAGACTTGTAGTTTTATAGAAAAATGTATAACGATTTTATCCGTTTTGTACACCTTATTCGGAATGATCATACGTATGTAAAAGTACAACTCATTTATGAAAAATAAGAGATGACTTGCAAGAAAAGATGACTAGAGGATGATTAGAGACTAGAACAACCAAACGTTGTTTATAACTACCCGAATATCAACCCGAACACAATATCTTCAAATGGTTTCTTGATCAAAATGAGAAAGTGATGAATGTATGTGTGTGTTTGTGTGCGTCAAAATAAGGAGAGCACAACAGAGTGTGTGTTTAATTTTTCTAGTGAGAGAAGTACAAATGAGAAATGAGTGAAATGGATGAATATATCATTGATTTTAAACTTGGTATCCAAGGGTTGTGGGGGGTGATGTGATCCGATCGGTGCAAGAAAAGGGCAAGGAAAAAGGGACCAAAATGATCTTCCAATGAGGGCTTAGGAAGGGACTAGCTCAAGCTATTTTGTGAGAAGCATGTTTCCTAGAATCACAATTCAAAAATGGTATCCCAGGTGTGTGTGTGTGTGCGCGCTTGTGGTTTCGGACGCATGCATGAGCCAGGGGGACCAATTTGGTCTCAACATTTTTTGGGACATCATGCACTATTTGATTTAATTTCCCAGCTAGCCTTGCATGCATATACATGCACATTTATAGTTTAGGTAAAATGTGAATCAAGTAAATAACGAAAGTGAATAACGACTTCACGAAAATTTCTAAAATTTTAAATATTAACTAACGACGTAAAAACGCGTCTACTGACGAAAGACTACGATGCTTGGATGCACGGATCACTTCCGGCAATGATTCTTAGTAAATAACGGAACAACTTTCCGGTTAAACGTAAAAATTAAACGAAACATTAAAAATTTAAATTACCAAACGGAAACGGCTAAAATACTGATCGGAAATTTACTGGGTGTCACATATTATATAACACAAACAAAAATATTTAAAGTCAAAGTTGACAAAGAAAAACTTAAAATGTCACAACTGAGCAAATAAATTGGGAAAAAAAGTATATATGTACATCAACTTAATATGAAAGATTGCAACTTTTACTTTTGACCGAATCAAGTAACTTTCGCTTTGCCCATAAACCCCTTTGATTGAATTGATATCAGAAATACCATCTCACGTTCTTCCCAACCTAATCTCCTGACCCTTACTTTTCACTTCTACCCACAATTATTTAATTATATCGAATAAAAAAGGTGCGCAAGATAAGAAGTGATACATTTATGTGAACTGTGAGATAAAAAAATCTATCCTATTCCTACATCTTATTTCTTTTACATCAACATGCATCTTAATCAAAACATTTTGTACTATTAATTTTTTACATGCCTTGGTATGGCAAATAGTTCTCCCTTTTCATATAAGGCAAAAACCTTTTCAATACGTTTGCAAATCGGTCTGATCAAATATATCTAAACTCTCGTACATACACTAAGTATGCACAGGCCCCCCATTTCAATTGTTTGTGTTAACTTGCTTTTGAGCAACCAACCCTAAAAGCCATGTTATCATATAGAGGACCATCCATGTGACACTAGCTAGTACACTACTTGCACTCTTTACAAATTCACTAGATAAATGATACATGTGCATACAATTCTTAAAACATTGAAGTACGATAGCGACTTTGATATTTGTACACTTCTACAATCTTCAACTTTTCTTTGCAAAAAATATTTCTATCAGAAACAATTTTCCCATTAGAACTTACTAAAACGGTTAATCGAACGAGGTAATCTTTGTTTAGGTTGCCCGGTGAATCTTTGTCTAAGACATATGCGGCCTAAGAAAAGCATCTTCATGACCATTTCCGACCATTCCTCTAGCCACTCGAGATGTGTACATAGTAAACCTCAGATATCTTGACATCATGGTTGTGTGGTGTCTAACCGTTAGGCCATCTTGCCGGTGATGCCGAACTTTTAGTCATGGTATATATTCTAAGGATCCGACTGATAATCTGTGAATCGTGTGATGTAAACAATAAAATCAAGTTAATATATGTTTCACAATCTCATACGGTACATAGTCCCAAACTACTTTCCAAAATACCTTAACATTCATTAACTTCTACATTATACAACTTGATAATTAAACACATTTGAAGCATATCTGTATTATGCCGAACCGATACAATCAATATTTCCATGCATAATGTAGTACATTCCAGCTAAGAACACAAAGACGTTTGTTTAATGGCTTATGATATATGTAACCCCCTAAAATACAATTTGTACCCCCCTCGGGTTTTTTACGGTTTTTTTTTTGTATTTTATTTTTTTTGTATTTTTATAATTTTGTATATGTTATAAAACTGTGACACGGAAAAAACGGAACGAAAAATATAAAGTTTAACAGGTCAAAAGTATGAAACTGTTAAAAATTACGAAACAGAAACTGATAAAAAACCGCGTTGCACTGTAAAAAGTGATACAAAAGAAATCTTTTGTACCTTTTGGCACTATGCAGTGAGCCAGGGGTACCAAGGGGTACCCTTGTTTAATACGAACATAAAAGCTCAGTTATCACGTGCTTAACCCACCCCACGACATAAATGACAAATCAACTGTCCCTTGGTCCCTTTTTCGTAATTAACCTTATTTCTAGTGTCACTTTTTTAAACTCATTGTATATAACTATATATCCAACATACTCAAAAAACCAAACACACATACAAATCACAAAACCAAAAAAATGAAACTTAACGTTAACATTGTTAAGGTTATTCTGCTACTGCTAACAGCTACTGTCAGTCTCACGGCCGTGAACTCATGCACGCCCTCAGACCGTGAAGCACTACTATCATTTAAATCCGGTCTAACCGAACCGTACATAGGCATATTCAACTCGTGGACCGGCGACAATTGCTGCAGCAATTGGGCCGGTGTCACGTGTGACCCGACTGATGGCCGGGTCAATGACATTATCCTACGTGGCGAATCAGAAGCTTTAGAGAAAACCGGCAGGTCTGGGTACATGACCGGTTCAATCTCACCTTCGTTATGTAAACTAGACCGGCTCACCACTCTCATCATCGCCGACTGGAAAACAATCTCCGGCGAGATTCCGGCGTGTCTGACTACCTTACCTCATCTTCGTATCCTTGACCTCATTGGTAACCAGCTCACCGGAAGTTTACCTTCCGATATCGGAAAGTTAACTAAATTAACGGTTTTAAACGTGGCAGATAACAGACTAACCGGTCCAGTTCCGTCTTCTATTGTCGACTTATCGAGCTTAATGCATTTAGATTTAAGCAACAATAAGCTTAGTGGTGAGCTTCCTAAAGATATAGGAAAACTGAAAATGATGAGTAGAGCTTTAATTAACCGTAATGGGCTAACCGGTACTATTCCAGAGTCTATTTCTGGAATATATCGGTTAGCGGATTTAGATTTGTCATCGAACCAGCTGACTGGTTCGATACCAGATAAAATCGGCTCAATGCCGGTTTTATCTACTTTAAATTTGGATAGTAATAAATTAAGTGGGGGGATACCAGTAAGTATTTTGGGTAATGGTGGGTTAAATATAGTGAATTTGAGTAGGAATGGACTTGGTGGTTATTTACCCGATGTTTTTACCGCGGGGACTTATTTTTCGGTTTTGGATTTGAGTTTTAACAAGTTAAAAGGTGCGATACCTAAAAGTTTAACGGCTGCTAGGTACATTGGGCATTTGGATTTGAGTAACAATCATTTGTGTGGGAATATTCCGTCAGGGTTTCCGTTTGATCATCTTGAAGCGTCGTCGTTCAATAATAATGATTGCCTTTGTGGCTCACCGCTAATGAGGGTTTGTTAATCGCGGTGAACTGATAATACGGTGTCGTATTGGTTTATGATTGTTACCGTTGGTTAATTAATTAATGGTGCACTATGTGTGCGATTTCTATTATTTTTCTAGTTTTATTTACTAAGTTCGTTCTTAATTGAATGTTGGAAATGTTAATATTGCACGTGAAGATGTGCTACATGAGATTCTGTATATCTAAGAGTTATGTTGGTAATTTAATCTTTGTTACTGGAGTTATAATTATATGGAAAGTGTTGTATATTGTGGTGGTTTTTTGTTAATGAACATCTCATGAATCAGAATATGATGCATCTCAATGTAGCTCAGATTGATTGTGTTTTATGTTTAAACAAACTTGAATTAACACATGGTTCAGTTGGTTTATTAATCTTGGATGTTTTCATTGCTAATGACACATATAGTGATTTTAGTGAAGGTGTGACAAAAAGGTTTTGGCACTGCTTTGGTCTATTTGTATATCTTTCATTTGGTTAAACAAGCGTAGTTGCCCGCGCGTTGCTGCGGGGCGGTGTTTATTTTATCATAGATTTTTATGAGATTCGGGTAAATATGTGTTATGCATGACTGCCCGCGCGTTGATGCGAGGCGTTAATTTTTTTTCTTTTTTGTATTTTGTGCGACTTTTTTTTCCTGTCTTATGTTTAACAGTTTTTTTTTATATGGGCTTATGTGTTGAGCGTCATGTCGTGGGTATTTTTTGATATGAATAAATCAATAATTTTGTAATTTTTTTTCTTATTTTGTGCTGAGCAATTTTTTATTTTATTTTTTATTTTGTGCTATAGTTTTTTTTTTTTTTTTTTTTTGTCTCACTCTATGAATCATAAAGTACAAGTATTCTCAAAGGGGTGAATAAATGTATCATAGTCCTATTTTTTTTTTTCTTTTTCTTAAATCCGTGATCTATAAAGTGGATCACACGAGTCATATCAATAATGAATTACTATGAGGTTAGGGCAACTCACGTTCAAAATCCATTGCTCCAGCAGTTGTTGGTCTCTTCTGATCCGTCGCTTTCTATAATGGTACCCCATACAGAATTAATATCACATTTTCATCATCATTTTTCTAACGATTTAAACTCTTTTTAAAGTCATGCTATATTTATTAATTATGCTAGTTATCTCATAACTTAACCCATGATCCGTTTCAAAAACGGGACTACGAATATTATATGAGGGGGGATGTTTGTAATATTCATGTTTGGGTAAAGTTTTATGATGTTCCTAATATTACTTTTACAGAAGATGCGTTGAGTGTTATTGCAACCAAACTTGATAGCCCGTTGATGTTAGATTCTTACACGGCTACTATTTACACTGATTCTTGGGGTAGAGCTAGTTATGCTAGAGCTATAATTGAGCTTAAAGCTAATGTTGATTTGAGAGACACTATTGTAGTTGTTGTTACTAAATTCAGTGGTGAGGGGTTTACTACGAGCACTATTCGTATTGAGTACGAGTATGCACCTTCTAGATGTTCATAATGCAAGGTTTTTGGACACGTCCTAAATAATTGTCCTAAGAAAATCATCTCGAATATATCGAAGAATTCCAAGATGTCGCGTCAACTTGCTCGTGGGCCTCCGGTTGGCTTGAAACCTAAGTCTAATTTTGTGTACCGTCCGGCTTCTACCAAAAAGCGGCAAAGGCTAATGGGAATCCAAAGGTACAAACGGCTAATAAGGTTGCTACTTGTATTTTGAATTCATTTGATGCTTTAAGTACCTTGGTGGATGAGGAAGAGTGAGAGGGTAATCAAACTACTAGTACAAATGCTACCCTTGTGATAGCTAAGATTAATAAACTTGAAAGACAAATGTTGGATGAGAAACTTGTGTTTGTGGATGAGCATGAGAAACCGCTGTAAAAGAAGGTAACCAACGAGGCATTAGCTAGCAAGACTAGTACTTCTATGTGGGACCAATTGATAGAATCTGATGATCATGAAGTTGAGTTTCCTGATGACGTGACTTCTAGATATATATCTTCGACTCGTGTAGGAGGATTATGTGAAGATGATCTTGATTTCTATGATCGATACGAGGCCGAGGTTTATGATTTACCTGAACAGATGCAAACATTTTGTGATCAATTTGATATCCGCCTTCGTAGTCGTGTTAGGAAGTAATTTCCTTCTTTGTGTTTAGTTCATAAGATTAGCATGTCTCTCTTATGATTGCTTAGGTTTGAAGCACAATTTGTGCGTTTGTTGGATCTTTTTATTGGGGCTAAAGTGGAGGAAGTTCACCTATCCTATTTACTTAAACGTTTTTCTAAAATAGTATTATTTTATTATGAGCACTTTAACTTTTTTTTAAATGATATCATTAAGGTAAGGGTGCTACTAAGGGTGCGTTTGGTTTACATAAGGGTTTAGATTTGGATTTGGATTTGGATTTGGTTTAGAATTTGAGTTTAGTATATATTTGTAAAAATAAATATAATAGAGAATTAATATTATTATAATATTTTTTTTAATAGTGAATATAAAATATATTGATTTATATATAAAAAAACATGTATATGTGTGTGAAAGAGAAAGAGAGAAATGCATTCACTCATTATGTGTGAGAGAAGAAACCCACCAAAACCCACGAAGTGACCTTCCTTTTGATTTTGTGAGTTCTTTTCCTATTTTAAATCCTAAACACTTCAAACAAACAACATATTTTAAGACTTAAGCCAAACCCAATGCACAAAACCCACCAAACAAACACCCCTTAAATCTATCGGAATTTATCTAAACCTCGAGGGCTGTGTCTTACTTTTTTACTCGTATTCTGCAACTCTATTTAATTAAGTGGGACCCGTTTTGTCTACCCCCAGACGGGGCCTGGAAGGAATACGTGGTCCCATGTGGGCGTGACGTCCTCATAATACGAACGCAGGCAAAGAGAAGTAAACACATGGACGTTTGAAAATTAACTCTGTTCGGCATTGTTTAAAAATAAATAAGTGTTTACAATATATTAAAGGAAATTAAACATTTGAGATGCGTAAGTAAAATGTAGCGGATAGCATAAATTTGGTTTTAAAAAGACACACGAGTATGATATTTTGATAAGTCTTGGAAAGGAGTATATATAGCACGTAGACTCACACATAGCACATCAAGAAGTCCAAAGCTAAGCACGAGAAACAACATGTAAAGCGGTCAACATAAAGTTGAGTGAATTCACTAGGTTTAAGTAAACATTTATGAGGACCAAAAACGTATAGTGAATACAAGCTTCATCAATGTTATTACGAAAAAATTAATAATCAGAAACGTTGAACAAAAGTAGTGTGGACCACAAGTTTACAGTACGCACGTGACAGTTATAGGAGATATAACTTCACATATAAGGCACATGCGACTATTATAACGGATACAATATCGCATGAAAAGTGTATTATTGTTGGCTAAGCTCATGACACTTGAAGCTAATTAAATCAACAGGGCTTGATACATCATGAGTGTCGCATAGTATTCCTGCCCTTAAACTGGTGTCCAAACCAAAGTCCACCATAAAGTGCACAATTGACATGAATATATCCGGTTTGTTCTTCGTTAAGTGGAACCAAAGCGGATAGGGATAATTAGTCCCAATAGATCTATCTACTCACTCGCGCTTCCTCAACCGGTCCTCCGGTCGAGAAACTAACAGTTCATGATAATTCGGGCAGTAGTAGGTTTGTAAGCAAACTTAGGCAACACGTAAATAGGAGATGGTAACTGAAAACACTTGTGTCCAATGAAGAAATAACCATTTTATTCATAAACAACTTTAAGTACTTAATTTCCATAAGTAGAAAGAGTGTGATATCAATCAAGTAACCCAGGTTTGTAATTATTTGTGTAAAACGAGTTTGAAATTCGGTAACGTAAACGAGTTTGTAAACGAGCATGTTTCTCACCCCAAAAGATAATAAAACATTTATTCAAAACAAGTAAAATGTGGGGCTATGAACTCACCTTGATGTTGCAGAGCAACTAGCAGAAATGCAAATAACAAGCACAACACAAACGGAGAACGGAACGGCTTGACCAAGAAGTTGCAGCTTAACTTAACGGTTATATCCCACTAGTTTAGGGTGATGAGTTTGGGTTTTCTCATGGACGAGTACAGCAACGCGACACGTTGATAAAGAATTATTAATACACAAGTAGTATGAGTTTTGTTTTTGTTTAATAAAATAAATCTAAAATTAAATGTCCAATGTAAGTAATAAACTCGTATATAAAACAATAAAATTAACCTACCAAAAATATGTGTATGAACATAAATCGTGTATGTGTGACCGTAAGATTGCATAATAGACACATGTCAGCACTATGTGTGTGTCAATAGACATGTATAGATGATATAGACTTAGCTCTCTCATCGACTAAAAGTGACTACTCTCGCGTAACAAAGAACTCGATAAAAATGAAGAACAGAATGTATATCTGTAATGTCAGAATATGTATAATCGATACATAGTGATGTGTAGTGTCACAGAACAAGACACTAATAAGAACATAGAGAGAGAGAGTAGATAGCTCCCTAGTATAATAAGATACTTCTCGTGAGAGAATCTGTCCCTTCGTTAGCCACACCCCCCTACTAATTTGTAACCGACCTTTTAGTCAATAATGAATCGAGTTGTGTTGTATGTGTTGTAGTTAACAGTAAGAGATATAGGTTTTATCTATGAATGTTTTTTGTGAGCGCTCTCTCTAGCTCAGTGTGAATTGCTTATCGTAATATAATTGAGATAAATTAATTGGAAGATTACGTGATTTCTTAATAGCTGGAGCAGTTGAGTGTGAGAGCAATATAGTGAGTGAATGGTTGCTACACTTTGTGTGTGGATCGGTTCGATGTCGTTGAATGTTTATTAAAGAGAGACTTGGTAAGAGAGATAGCTGTAATAGTGTGAGGTGAGGGGGTAGTATAATGTGAAGATCGTATGTTAGATTCGTTCATTTATCGGGTTTCAAGGATAAATAACGGTGTTTAATGAGAAACAGATATACATCTAGATCTTATAAAAGATTTAACCCTAGATAAAATTTCCGGACTAGACTCCATATTCAGATCTCATTACGAACGTAGATACTAATAGTTTAGTACAAAATTGTGTCACACCCATGTATCCCGCTTAATCTCAAGTTTGTGTTGCTAAGTAGTCCCACTGTGTCTCTACATAACAAATAATATTTTATGTGTAATAACTTAGACCCAAACTGGATAAAGTGCGGCTAAAGTCCGTAAAAACCTCAGAAAGTGTATACACTGTCTGGAATGTCTATGGATTACTTGACGACAATAATATGACGTGTTCTCTCTGATGTCGGCCACCGGAAGTTTCGTCTAATCCAACAATAGATGTGGATGTCTCCCTGTCAATGAGATTTGTGTAAGACAATTGACGATAGTAAACTCTACATGAGTCCGCTCAACTAACGCGCAGTGACTTGGTGTGAAAAGTGCAATGTGTGTGTCAAATGCAAACTATATGGGCGCCTTAAACTATATCCAAACACCTCGTATGACGTTTTAAAACCCATATGATCTTATATCTATGTGTGAGTGAGGCAGATTTTACGCAAAATCCAACGGCCACCTTTTGGGCGTAAAACGCAAGAAACAAACGCCCTTAGGGCTGTTAATAAGCCGAAACAATAAACACTCGCGTTTAAGTCAACAAACAAACAAAGAAAATAAAATAACTTTTAATAACAAAAACCATTTTATACTTGTTATTAGGTTTTTATTTTTACAACCATTTACCCTCCAAACTCTTAAATAATAACAGGGGGGGTGATGGTGGTGGTGGTACGCAGGCTTTGTGACAGCGCGGTTGTGGCTGGGGGGCATGTCGTGGGTTCGTGGTTGAGTGATGGTATTTTCTTCGTCGGCGAGGTGTTGATGGTGGAGTTGATGATGGTTGTGGCTGTTGGTTGTGACGGTGGTGCGTCGTTGGTGGAGGGTGCAGGTAGCGACTGCTGCGGAGAACAAGGTGGTGAGGAGGTCACGATGGGGACAAGTGACGGCTGGTGGTGTGGATGGTGTTGATGGTGGCAGAGGTGGCGTGGTGGAGGTGGTTGGTGACGTGCGAAAGCGAAGAGGGTGGCTGTTGTGGTGGTGATGTTGTGGTGTCGGTGGTGACGGTTGTGATGGCGAGTGGTGGCGCGTGGTGGTCGGTGAGAGACATCTCGGGTAGATCGGAGATGTGTGAAACGTTTTATGTTTTCGGTGTCGGAACACCCCGACGAAAACTTTTTATGGCGGCGGCCGCATGGTGGACGGTGGCGGCGGGGTGGCCGGAGAAGATGACCGGAAGTTGGGTGGGGGAGGGAGAGTTGTAAATATGTGTGTGTTATATTTTGTAAAAATGATTTAAAAGTGATATAACTTTATATTTATATAAAAGTATAAAAATAAAGTGTAAGGTTTATAATAGTTTAGGGTTAAAACTGGAAATATTACCACAGGGACTAAATGTGTAATTGTTGAGAAACTTTTATAAAATAATGGTTCGGGACTCGTTTGAGTGACTTAACGGATGTTTCAAAATACGAAACTTGCGCCATTGTTTTTCAAATATTTCTTTAAAAAACGAAGTTATTTACTTGTTTATATTTATAATGTTTTTTTAAAATGTATTTAAAATGTTTAATATTCATTGGGTTTCACGGTTAACTTTGTCGTAAAAGTTAAACTAATTTTGAACATTCGCGTTTTTAAATAAAATATTAAAGGATTTATTTAAAATTTCTATTTAATAAAAATGATAATTAAATATAAATTTAATTATTTTCTTTGTCGGTATGCGTGCTTTAATATTGTTTCAAATTTTGGAAGGATATTTCAGTCATTTTTGCTGGTTTCGTTGTCTCGGAGGCAAACTAAAAAGTTGTCCGAGGAATGTATTTTACATCAATTGCCTTTAGAGTCCGGTGTTGTGAAAACGTAAGTTAGTGGGTGAGTCGTTGTGATAAATCAATTCATGAATAAATATATCTTCTCGTTTTTCAAGTCAAATAAGTAGAAAAAGTGATTTTGTCAAATGAGCGAATAATAGCGATATTTATGATTTATTATTTAAAAATGTTTCAAAATTTTACCGGCTACGCAAACGTTTGTAATCGTTTTTATGTGACAGTAAAAGGTCTCAAAAAATGTAAAAAGTCAAGTCGGAACAAAAAGTCAAAGGGGTAAAATCGTAATTTAAATTATCAAAAATTACGAGTGTTGTGACAGTACCTACTTAAAGGAATCCCGTCCAGGGATTTCATTTTTGTTTAACCTATTGTTGTGATTAGAAACATATTTAGGATTTAACAAATCCAGTTTTTTTTTTTTTTTTAATTTTACATGGCGTTTTGAAAATTTTATTCAGCAAAGTATTCAATGTTTTTGACACTTCTTTATATATTAAATTTTTGGCTATGTTGACCAGGTTATTTTAATACAGTTAACTGGAGTATTTTAGAAATATATCTTTACAAGTTTGGGGTTGATATAACATTGGTATAAGGAAGTCTATGATAGTGAAAACATCAGGAGAAAGTGTAGGAGCGTTGGGTTTGTATGGTATATGGGTTTAAATGTTTTAGGCAGAGTTATCTGTTAAGGACCGGTGATTAATATCACGAGGCTAAACGATGTAAGTATTCAAACTTACTTAGAAAGTTTACGATGGAAAGTATCATGACTCAACTCACCTTAAACAAAGAAGGAGGAATAAGTATAACCGAACGGTCTAATCGCGACTTATTATAGCATGCGCCGTTTCGTAGAACGAGAAATAATATTAATATAACGGATCGTTGCACACAACGTTTAGTTAAACGAAAATGGACAACCATATATGCTTGGCTTTAGTCTTTAGTCAACAAAATGTATCTTTTACGTAACTCGATTAGTTTTTGAAGATGTTAGTTTCTCGAAGATTACTATTTATAGAGAGTTTCTATTTTAGATTATTATCGCGTTTGGTGATGTTTAATAATATCCCCTATTTTATTCTGTTTTCAAATTTCCAAACGAACTACGTGGAAATCCTATAGCGTCTAACTACCGTAAATCCTTAGCTCGTAACATGTTCATATAATTTAATTTTATTTTGCGATAATTAGAAATGACCAACGGCAACGACCTTATCCTTTTTAGAAAGAAAAAATAAATAAAATTAAACCTTCGTTTTGATATTAAAAAGCTCTACGAATATTTTTGAAGGCTTTCGACACTTAATAAACCTTTCGAGACATTTTTAAACGTCCGTTTTACCCTCATTTAAAACTCGGATCAACAACTATATTTTTATAAATCACCCCTGGACTTGACTAAAAATTTGACCATAACACTGCCATATTTTTCAAACTATCCAAAACTCTTTTATGCCTAAATTTATCAACAAAATTCACTATAATTCAAGCATAACCTTATCGCCATCTTTGTTGCAACTCACAATTCTCACATCCTCGCAACAAGAACAATTTATATATCTGAAATCATCAAAAATATTTATTAAAATATTTATACATTTTATTCATTTAAAAATCATAGCACAAATATATGGTGTCGTGAATCAAAAGTATAAGAATACAAAACAACAATAACTATAACGAACGATGATGGGATGCGAAGAGTGGACATTTTGAGAAGCAATATCCCCAGAATAAAGGTCAACAAATGGGGAGGAGCTCGTGAAAGTTATAAACTTAAGAATGGCTCGCTCTCGCGTAGTTCAAGTGAGGTCTCAAAATTCTGCTGAGTGGTAAGACACGATCGTGTTTTGGATCTTTTTAAAGGATTTTCGGTGATTATCAGTTTCGAGTTCATACTTATGTCATATCGGTAGTGTTCCCAAATCTTAGGTCGTGTGTCGAGTTGTTCTTTAATGTAGCTTTCAGTTGGTTGTAGTAGTTACAGCTAGGTCTTCAGTTGATGGTGCTATTTTTTTTTAACTCCTACTTTGTGCATACAAATTAAAAAAAAAAAAAAAAAAAAACCCAAAATTGGGCTGGCCCAAAATAGGGCAGCCCGTTACTGTAGCAGCAGTCAAAAACGCCGTCGTTTCCTTCACCTATTAATCAGAACTTTTGTAATATTTTTTTTAACTCCTACTTTGTGCATACAAATTAAAAAAAAAAAAAAAAAAAAACCCAAAATTGGGCTGGCCCAAAATAGGGCAGCCCGTTACTGTAGCAGCAGTCAAAACGACGTAGTAATTTTTTTTATATGGCTTATGTGTTGGGCCTCATGTTTAAAGTGTTGTATTTTTTTTGCTATATGGGTTTTTTTTTAATATAATGGGTTGTACCTTTGTGACCATATCGGTTATTTTAAAGTTATTAGGTATCGAAGATGTTTCCGCGGGTATTTTTTTTATCTGAATAAATCAGAACTTTTGTAATATTTTTTTTTAACTCCTACTTTGTGCATACAAATTAAAAAAAAAAAAAAAAAAAAAAAAAATTGGGCTGGCCCAAAATAGGGCAGCCCGTTACTGTAGCAGCAGTCAAAAACGCCGTCGTTTCCTTCACCTATTGTGTATATTAGTAATATAATATGATGGAATGGTGGGTGACAGTGATTTTGTAATCAAACAGTTTATTTATTTTTTTATAACTATTTTTGCTAAATGTTTTATACTCCGTACTATAGTGATACTGATGATACTTAGGCAGGTGAACTCAAAATTTGCATCATTTAAGCTAGACTAATGATCAATTTCTCAAATTTATCAACTACTCATAAAAAGTTTCATGAAAAATCTGTAAAATAGATGTTCTAATACCTAGTTTGTCGGTTGGGATGTGACACTACTAAAATTCAGACAGTAATACACTTGTACATTTCATTACTGCAGGTGAATACAACAATGCGTATCATTCGACTACTCACTCTATGAATCATAAAGTACAAGTATTCTCAAAGGGGTGAATAAATGTATCATAGTCCTATTTTTTTTTTCTTTTTCTTAAATCCGTGATCTATAAAGTGGATCACACGAGTCATATCAATAATGAATTACTATGAGGTAGGGCAACTCACGTTCAAAATCCATTGCTCCAGCAGTTGTTGGTCTCTTCTGATCCGTCGCTTTCTATAATGGTACCCCATAGGCCCATACAGAATTAATATCACATTTTCATCATCATTTTTCTAACGATTTAAACTCTTTTTAAAGTCATGCTATATTTATTAATTATGCTAGTTATCTCATAACTTAACCCATGATCCGTTTCAAAAACGGGACTACGAATATTATATGAGGGAGGATGTTTGTAATATTCATGTTTGGGTAAAGTTTTATGATGTTCCTAATATTACTTTTACAGAAGATGCGTTGAGTGTTATTGCAACCAAACTTGATAGCCCGTTGATGTTAGATTCTTACACGGCTACTATTTACACTGATTCTTGGGGTAGAGCTAGTTATGCTAGAGCTATAATTGAGCTTAAAGCTAATGTTGATTTGAGAGACACTATTGTAGTTGTTGTTACTAAATTCAGTGGTGAGGGGTTTACTACGAGCACTATTCGTATTGAGTACGAGTATGCACCTTCTAGATGTTCATAATGCAAGGTTTTTGGACACGTCCTAAATAATTGTCCTAAGAAAATCATCTCGAATATATCGAAGAATTCCAAGATGTCGCGTCAACTTGCTCGTGGGCCTCCGGTTGGCTTGAAACCTAAGTCTAATTTTGTGTACCGTCCGGCTTCTACCAAAAAGCGGCAAAGGCTAATGGGAATCCAAAGGTACAAACGGCTAATAAGGTTGCTACTTGTATTTTGAATTCATTTGATGCTTTAAGTACCTTGGTGGATGAGGAAGAGTGAGAGGGTAATCAAACTACTAGTACAAATGCTACCCTTGTGATAGCTAAGATTAATAAACTTGAAAGACAAATGTTGGATGAGAAACTTGTGTTTGTGGATGAGCATGAGAAACCGCTGTAAAAGAAGGTAACCAACGAGGCATTAGCTAGCAAGACTAGTACTTCTATGTGGGACCAATTGATAGAATCTGATGATCATGAAGTTGAGTTTCCTGATGACGTGACTTCTAGATATATATCTTCGACTCGTGTAGGAGGATTATGTGAAGATGATCTTGATTTCTATGATCGATACGAGGCCGAGGTTTATGATTTACCTGAACAGATGCAAACATTTTGTGATCAATTCGATATCCGCCTTCGTAGTCGTGTTAGGAAGTAATTTTCCTTCTTTGTGTTTAGTTCATAAGATTAGCATGTCTCTCTTATGATTGCTTAGGTTTGAAGCACAATTTGTGCGTTTGTTTTATCTTTTATTGGGCTAAAGTGAGGAATTTCACCCTCATCCTATTTACTTAAACGTTTTCTAAAATAGTATAATTTTATTATGAGCACTTTAACTTTTTTTTAAATGATATCATTAAGGTAAGGGTGCTACTAAGGGTGCGTTTGGTTTACATAAGGGTTTAGATTTGGATTTGGATTTGGATTTGGTTTAGAATTTGAGTTTAGTATATATTTGTAAAAATAAATATAATAGAGAATTAATATTATTATAATATTTTTTTTATAAATGTGAAATAAAAAATATTATTTATATAAAAAAACATGTATATGTGTGTGAAAGAGAAAGAGAGAAATGCATTCACTCATTATGTGTAAGAGAAGAAACCCACCAAAACCCACGAAGTGACCTTCCTTTTGATTTTGTGAGTTCTTTTCCTATTCTAAATCCTAAACACTTCAAACAAACAACATATTTTAGGACTTAAGCCAAACCCAATGCACAAAACCCACCAAACAAACACCCCTTAAATCTATCGGAATTTATCTAAACCTCGAGGGTTGTGTCTCACTTTTTTACTCGTATTCTGCAACTCTATTTAATTAAGTGGGACCCGTTTTGTCATACCCCCAGACGGGGCCTGGAAGGAATACGTGTCCGAGGGCGTGACGTCATCATAATCCGAACACAAGGCACAAGAGAACGACCACTAATGGACGTTTTGAAAATCATAACTCGTTGCATTGTTTAAAAATAAATAAGTTTTACAATATATAAAGGAAATTAAACATTTGCAGATGCGTAAGTAAAATGTAGCGGAAGCATAATTTGGTTTTCAAAAGACAACGAGTATGATATTTTGATAAGTCTTGAAAGAGTATCATATTGCACGTAGACTCCACATAGCACATCAAGAAGTCCAAAGCTAAGCACCTGAGAAAAACATGCTAAAACGGTCAACATAAAGTTGAGTGAATTCATAGGTTTAAGTAAAACATTTATGAGGACCAAAAACGTTTAGTGAATACAGCTTCACTCAATGTATTACGAAAAACATTTAATAATCAGAAACGTTGAACCAAAGTAGTGTGGACCACAAGTTTACAGTACGCACGTGACAGTTATAGGAGATATAACTTCACATACAAGGCACATGCGACTATTATAACGGATACAATATCGCATGAAAAGTGTATATTGTTGCGCTAAGCTCATGACACTGAAGCTAATTAATCAACAGGGCATGTTACATCCTGTCGCATAGTATTCCTGCCCTTAACTGGTGTCCCAAACCAAAGACCACCATAGTGCACAATTGACATGACATATATCCGTTTGTTCTTCGTTAAGTGGAACCAAAGCGGATAGGGATAATTAGTCCCAATAGATCTATCTACTCACTCGCGCTTCCTCAACCGGTCCTCCGGTCGAGAAACTAACAGTTCATGATAATTCGGGCAGTAGTAGGTTTGTAAGCAAACTTAGGCAACACGTAAATAGGAGATGGTAACTGAAAACACTTGTGTCCAATGAAGAAATAACCATTTTATTCATAAACAACTTTAAGTACTTAATTTCCATAAGTAGAAAGAGTGTGATATCAATCAAGTAACCAGGTTTGTAATTAGTGTGTAAACGAGTTTGAAATTCGGTAACGTAAACGAGTTTGTAAACGAGCATGTTTCTCACCCCAAAAGATAATAAAACATTTATTCAAAACAAGTAAAATGTGGGGCTATGAACTCACCTTGATGTTGCAGAGCAACTAGCAGAAATGCAAATAACAAGCACAACACAAACGGAGAACGGAACGGCTTGACCAAGAAGTTGCAGCTTAACTTAACGGTTATATCCCACTAGTTTAGGGTGATGAGTTTGGGTTTTCCGATGGATGAGTACAGCAACGCGACACGTTGATAAAGAATTATTAATACACAAGTAGTATGAGTTTTGTTTTTGTTTAATAAAATAAATCTAAAATTAAATGTCCAATGTAAGTAATAAACTCGTATATAAAACAATAAAATTAACCTACCAAAAATATGTGTATGAACATAAATCGTGTATGTGTGACCGTAAGATTGCATAATAGACACATGTCAGCACTATGTGTGTGTCAATAGACATGTATAGATGATATAGACTTAGCTCTCTCATCGACTAAAAGTGACTACTCTCGCGTAACAAAGAACTCGATAAAAATGAAGAACAGAATGTATATCTGTAATGTCAGAATATGTATAATCGATACATAGTGATGTGTAGTGTCACAGAACAAGACACTAATAAGAACATAGAGAGAGAGAGTAGATAGCTCCCTAGTATAATAAGATACTTCTCGTGAGAGAATCTGTCCCTTCGTTAGCCACACCCCCCTACTAATTTGTAACCGACCTTTTAGTCAATAATGAATCGAGTTGTGTTGTATGTGTTGTAGTTAACAGTAAGAGATATAGGTTTTATCTATGAATGTTTTTTGTGAGCGCTCTCTCTAGCTCAGTGTGAATTGCTTATCGTAATATAATTGAGATAAATTAATTGGAAGATTACGTGATTTCTTAATAGCTGGAGCAGTTGAGTGTGAGAGCAATATAGTGAGTGAATGGTTGCTACACTTTGTGTGTGGATCGGTTCGATGTCGTTGAATGTTTATTAAAGAGAGACTTGGTAAGAGAGATAGCTGTAATAGTGTGAGGTGAGGGGGTAGTATAATGTGAAGATCGTATGTTAGATTCGTTCATTTATCGGGTTTCAAGGATAAATAACGGTGTTTAATGAGAAACAGATATACATCTAGATCTTATAAAAGATTTAACCCTAGATAAAATTTCCGGACTAGACTCCATATTCAGATCTCATTACGAACGTAGATACTAATAGTTTAGTACAAAATTGTGTCACACCCATGTATCCCGCTTAATCTCAAGTTTGTGTTGCTAAGTAGTCCCACTGTGTCTCTACATAACAAATAATATTTTATGTGTAATAACTTAGACCCAAACTGGATAAAGTGCGGCTAAAGTCCGTAAAAACCTCAGAAAGTGTATACACTGTCTGGAATGTCTATGGATTACTTGACGACAATAATATGACGTGTTCTCTCTGATGTCGGCCACCGGAAGTTTCGTCTAATCCAACAATAGATGTGGATGTCTCCCTGTCAATGAGATTTGTGTAAGACAATTGACGATAGTAAACTCTACATGAGTCCGCTCAACTAACGCGCAGTGACTTGGTGTGAAAAGTGCAATGTGTGTGTCAAATGCAAACTATATGGGCGCCTTAAACTATATCCAAACACCTCGTATGACGTTTTAAAACCCATATGATCTTATATCTATGTGTGAGTGAGGCAGATTTTACGCAAAATCCAACGGCCACCTTTTGGGCGTAAAACGCAAGAAACAAACGCCCTTAGGGCTGTTAATAAGCCGAAACAATAAACACTCGCGTTTAAGTCAACAAACAAACAAAGAAAATAAAATAACTTTTAATAACAAAAACCATTTTATACTTGTTATTAGGTTTTTATTTTTACAACCATTTACCCTCCAAACTCTTAAATAATAACAGGGGGGGTGATGGTGGTGGTGGTACGCAGGCTTTGTGACAGCGCGGTTGTGGCTGGGGGGCATGTCGTGGGTTCGTGGTTGAGTGATGGTATTTTCTTCGTCGGCGAGGTGTTGATGGTGGAGATGATGATGGTGCGGCTGTTGGTTGTAACGGGGTGTCGTTGGTGAGGTGGTCGCGACTGCTGCGGAGAACAAGGTGGTGAGGAGGTCACGATGGGGACAAGTGACGGCTGGTGGTGTGGATGGTGTTGATGGTGGCAGCGGTGGCGTGGTGGAGGTGGTTGGTGACGTGCGACAGCGAAGAGGGTGGCTGTTGTGGTGGTGATGTTGCGGTGTCGATGGTGACGGCTGTGATGACGAGTGGTGGCGCGTGGTGGTCGGTGAGAGACATCTCGGGTAGATCGGAGATGTGTGAAACGTTTTATGTTTTCGGTGTCGGAACACCCCGACGAAAACTTTTTATGGCGGCGGCCGCATGGTGGACGGTGGCGGCGGGGTGGCCGGAGAAGATGACCGGAAGTTGGGTGGGGGAGGGAGAGTTGTAAATGTGTGTGTGTTATATTTTGTAAAAATGATTTAAAAGTGATATAACTTTATATTTATATAAAAGTATAAAAATAAAGTGTAAGGTTTATAATAGTTTAGGGTTAAAACTGGAAATATTACCACAGGGACTAAATGTGTAATTGTTGAGAAACTTTTATAAAATAATGGTTCGGGACTCGTTTGAGTGACTTAACGGATGTTTCAAAATACGAAACTTGCGCCATTGTTTTTCAAATAATTCTTTAAAAAACGAAGTTATTTACTTGTTTATATTTATAATGTTTTTTTAAAATGTATTTAAAATGTTTAATATTCATTGGGTTTCACGGTTAACTTTGTCGTAAAAGTTAAACTAATATTGAACATTCGCGTTTTTATATAAACGCTTTTGAATAAAAATTTAATAATTTATTAAATATTTTTATTTAATAAAAAGTGATAATTAAATATAAATTTAATTATTTTTGGGTCGGTACGGGTTGTGTTCAAAATTTTGCGAGGCTATTTCAGTCATTGTCTGCTTGGTTTCAAGTCTCGGGTAAAACTAAAAAGTTGTTCGGAATGTCGTTTTACATCATATTGCTTTAGAGTCCGAATAATGAAAACGTAATTTAGCGGGTCGTTTTTGATAAATCAATTCAGGAATAAAATATATCTTCTCGTTTTCAAGTCAAATAAGTTAGAAAAATAAATTTGCAAATGAGCGATAATAATCGAAATTATGATTTATTATTTAAAAACGTTTCAAAAATTTTACCGGCTACGCGGTAATCGTTTTTATGTGACCGTAAAAGGTCAAAAAGTCAAAAGTCAAGTCGGAACCAAAAAGTCAAAGGGTAAAATAGTAATTTAAAATATCGAAAATTGCGGGGTGTGACAGTACCTACCCCTTAAAGGAATCCCGTCCCGGGATTCGATTTTTGTTAACCTATTGTGTGATTAGGAACATATTTAGGATTTAACAAATCCGTTTTTAAACATGGCGTTGAAAATTTTATTCAGCAAAATTCAATGTTTTGACACTTCTTAATATACAAAAATTTTGGCTAAGTTTGACCAGGTTATTTAATTCATTAACATGAGTATTTTAGAAAAATATCATTACAAGTTTTGTGGTTGATATAACATGTTATAAGGAAAGTCTATTGATAGTGAAAACATAAAAGGAGAAAGTGTAGACGTGTGGGTATGTCTGTATAAGGGTTTAAATGTTTTAGGGCAGAGATATCTGTAAGGACCGGTGATTAATATCGAACGAGGCTAAAAGATGTAAGTATTCAACTTACTTAGAAAGTACGAGGAAGTATCGTGACTCAACTCACCTTAAACAAAGGAGGAGAATAAAGTATAACCGAACGGCTCTAATCGCGACTTAATATAGATGCGCCGTAGAACGAGAAATAATAATAATAATAACGGAACGTTGCACACAACGTTTAGTAACGAAATAGACAACCATATATGTTTGTGCTTTAGTTCAGTCAACAAAATTTGTGTCTTTACGACTTATTAAATTTGTAAAGATGTTACGACGTTCTTACAAAAGTTACTATTTATAGAAAGTTTTCATTAATTTCTAGACGTTAATAGTATCCCCTAATTTAATCGTTTCTACATCTCCAAAAACGAACTATTGAAACCCTATCGTCTAACCAAAACACTTAGCTTGCTAAATATATATATAAAATGTTGCTATATTTAGAAATGACCAACGGCAACGACTTATCATTTTTAGAAAAATTCCTAACCTTCGTTTTGATATTAAGAAGCTCCACAATTATTTTCAAAGACCTTCGACACTTAATAAACCTTTCGAGACATTCTTAAACGTCCGTTTTACCCTCATTTAAAACTCGGACCAACAACTATATTTTTATAAATCACCCATGGACTTGACCATAATGCCACAATATTTTCCAACTATCCAAAATTCTTTTATGCCAAAACTAATCGACCAAATTTACTTTAATTCAAGCCTAACCTCATTGCCATCTTTGTTGCAACTCACAAATCTCACAACTTCTCAACAAGAACAATTTATATATCTGAAATCATCAAAATCTTTATTAAAATATTTATTCATTTTAATAAATTTGAAAATCATAGCACAAACATATGGAGTTATCAAAAGTATAAGAATACACAACAACAATAACTATAACAAACGGTGATGGGATGTGGAGAGTGGACATTTTGAGAAACAATATCCACAGAATAAAGGTCAACGATTAGGAGGAGCTCGCGGGAAAAGCTCAAGTGATACGTGATGAAATATCGTACTCAGTCGTTAGTTCGAGGATATATCAAATCCATTAGCTCAAAAGCGTACAAGTCGGTTAGCTCCACAAACAGTTCGTGATCGCAAGGTTTTGCAACGGCAAGAGTAAAAATTTTAAGAATGAGATAAGGTAGTTCAAGCGAGGCTTTAAGATTCTATTGAGTGGTAAGACACGATCGCGTTTCTAGGTCTTTTTAACGGATTCCGGTGATTATCGGGTTCGAATTCATACTCATGTCATATTGAATGGATGGTTCAGGAAGTTCAGTGTACAATCTCAAATGATAGTACCAACTTCTATATTCTTTCCGCCGGCTAACTCAACATAGTCCTTAATGTCTGCGGTAGATGGGACAATGCCACTTAAAGAACTAAACTCAGCGAAGGTGAGGCTT
>BQNB010026708.1:11816-58324 GCA_026074375.1 Tanacetum coccineum | reverse complement strand
CAACAGCCCATTTGTGTGCAATTGACAAAGACTGTGAAGACTTTGAAGGCCCAATCCTAGCCCAGTTACAGCCAATCTCAGCCATTGTACACACAAAACCCACTTCATAACCTTATTGGGCTTGAAAAAGCCCAATAACCAAACCTGTACCTTATTGGGCCCAAACCCAAACCCAGTGGGCCCAATACAAGCCCAAACACAAAACCCAAGCCCAACAAAAGCCCATTAATCCTTTTTACAAAACTTTAGGGACTAAAGTTGTCATTTTTTAAAGTGTTTTATAAAAGAAAAGTGGTAAAATAAAGAGAAGGACTAAAACTGCCAAATGGCAGTTTTCTTTTTATAAATAAAACACAAGGGCTGTTTTGCAAATTACCAAAACTTTCTTTATTCTTTTGTTATAAAACCACAAGGGCCATAACTGTCACTTTCCAAACTTCATTATAACTAAATCTCGGGCCAAAATAAAATGAAAAGAGAAGAAAAGATGGAGGGCCATTTGTGCACCATCTCCAAACTTTATGTTTAAACCTGCAACCATAAACGTACCCTTCCCCATTTACCGCCAAATCCCAAACCACCCTTTCCCACGGTTTCACACCCAAACCACCTCCCTAGTACACTCACAGCTAACCCCCTCACCTTTCCCCACTCAACCCCAACCCTACAAACCCTGCCATATTGGCAATCTCCCAAACCGAGCAACATCAATGGTGAGATGGTATGATAAAGAAACATAATGTGATCCAAGGGCTAGGAATTGCTTTATGACTCTCTACTCACACAACAAGCACAAGTGAAGACAAAAGAGACCTCTTGGGACTTGTATAAAAGAGCCAAGACCAAGCCGAAGTCAAACACACCATATTACACCCTGTTTTTCCTATTCTTAGTGTAAAATTTAATTAAGTTGCTTTAAGATTATTATACTCAGTTGTTTTAGTTTTAAAAACTTTACTTTGTAATTTTCATTTTCAAGCAATTTAAGCTTTCACTTTAAGCACTTAAGCTTTTAAGCTCTTGTAATCGTTTCCTTTGAACTTGTACTACTTTAATTCAGCAATACAATTCGTTTTACACATTTATTAAGCTTTTGTTTTCAAGTATAAGTCAAATTTAATCCAATAAGCTCTAAATAAGCTCGTTTGAGCTTATTAATTCTAATAAGCTAAATTTCAGTAAAACTTTGTGTTTAAGCTTTCATTACATCAGTTTAACTCATTTATATCTTAAAATGATCTCTTGAATTCATAAGCTTCAAATTGGAGTTCCACAAGGAGTAATAAGCTCTATCTAGCTTATTGAGCTTTAAGCTCTTTGGTTTAGAGGCTTTGGAAGCCAATAGGTGTAAAATTTGAGCCACTCACTCTACTAGAGTGGCTCTTGTGCTGAGACTCCAAATTTTCAGGTTCTATTTCTTAATTTCCATTTCAGTTGTATTTCAGCTTATTCATTTAGATTATTTCAACACTTTTATTTTACCTTATGCCTTAATCATGCTTAAACTAGCTTAGTTAGTCTAAAAATTGTGTTAGTTTTAAGCTAGTTTAGTTTTAAGTCAAGCTAGATTTACCTTTTCTAAACTGTCATAAATAGTAGAAATTATTAGCTTCATAGAGAAACTAGCTAATTTCCTTACATAAGCTTAGCTTTTAAGTGTTTAAATAGCTCAAATAGTTTAAATATAATAGAAGTAGATAAAAAACTTAAGCTGTTTTAGCTTTTAAATAGACTTTAAGTGCATATAGTCTTGACAGCTTATTAGTAAGGGAGTGTTTGGTAGAATGCTTGTTTGACCTTTAAAGTCAAAAGCAAACTGTCTAAATTCTCAAAACAGCTAAGTTTAGTCTTATTACAAGGTTCTACAAAGGATTTAAGAATTAGATTGATAGATACAAAGTTTAGAGTTCAAAAACTAATCATTTTGCACCAGGGGAAGTTTCAAACTGTAATAGATTTAGAATTTGTGATTTTTACAAACAATTTAGAGTGCAAGGTTGTTTAGAGTTCACTTAGGATCATTTAGTTATAAGTGAGTTTAAAAATTCTAGCCTACATCTTTGTTACTTGCACATTGCACCAGCAACACCAATTGCATCAGCAAGTACATTTCATTTCAGCATAATTTTTGCCATTTTTCACTTTGAAATTTCTCATTTCCTTTTAGAGTTTTATAAATCCTTGTACCTAGGTTGATTAGAGCAAGCTAGGTTAGCTTATTTCCAAAATCTCAGCATTTAAGGTTCAGTAATAAGCTTGTTAGCTTATGAGAAAAAAGCTAAAAAACAGTTTCATCAAAACTTGCACTTTTTCATCTTAATTTTCTTTCTAGTTTTGTTAAGCATAGGTTAATTTTAGTTCAAATCTTCTTAATACACATCTTAAGCTTCAATAAGCCTCTTTTAGTTTTAGTTTTCATCAAGTATTAAGCTCACAATAAGCAAAAATCCAAAAATATGGTCAAACAAGCACTTTCTGTGACAGCATTCTAGTTGCTTATTTTTCAGCTTATTCTTTTGTCAAAAGTTCAAAGTGTCTTTATTAAAGTTGTTAAAAATAAGCTGTTTAACAACTTTGTAGTTTTGAGTTTTTGCTAAATTTCACTTTTTCATTAAGCAAATTAAGCTGATATCGCGGGGTCTATTTGGTACTTTTCTTAAAGTTTAGGGTTGGCCGTTTTCTCTATAGTGTAAAATTTTCTATATTCGCCCGCCTACCCTGTAGTTTACTATCTTTCACATTCTACCCTGTCTTTCTTATTAAATAAAATAGACTTAATATTTTTCATTTTAGTTTTATAAATTTAGGGTTTAGTTTTTAATCGGTCAAATTAAGTGTCAATTAGTTAATAAAAATTGGGGCTTTTTGTTCTATTAAATTTCTGCACTTAATTAGTTTCTAAAAACCATTTTTCTATATTTTTCCCATTAAATTTGTATTTTCTAGGAATGCAATTAAAATAGATTTTAGTTATTACTTAATCTTAGAAAAATCATATAAAAATCAAAAAAATATAAAAAATATTTTTCTTTTTTATAAAATTTTCTTTTGTCATTTAGTGTCTAGGAAAAATAATAACATTAGTTTAGTTTAATTTTTCTTTAAAGTTCAGTCTTAGCACCGTTTTTACCGGGTGCGTTTTACCGTTTATTTTCGTTTAGCATTCAAACAGACCTCCGTTTTTAATCTAGTTTTTTTTTATTTTCCAATTAAGTTAATTGAATTTATTTTAATTTTTAATTTAATTTAGCATCTTACTTTATTTAAAAAAAATTTTTAGTATTTAGGTTTCCCGATACCTGATTCTGTTCCCCGTATTTTAGTATAGATTTAATTTTAGGATTTCCCTATAACTAATTTTGTTTCCCGTAGTTTTTAAGATCCCCAATTCCTATATCTGTTTCCCGTAGATTAAATTAGGTTTTATTTAATTAATTTTAGTTGTAATTATATCAGTGTTTACATCATATATTTTCCATCATTCAATTTCTCATCAAACCAGGATTACTTTCAATTGCAGCCTCGTTGGGACATACGACCCGGGAATATCTCTTCCGGAATCTTTTTATCATTGATTCTTATATATTTAATCTCTTTGTGTAGATTTTGATCTTTTGCCTTGGTTAAGGGCATTTGGTTGAGACTTGCATTTGAGTTATTTTATATATATATACTATCTGACGAATCAATAACCGAGCACAGTTTGGTTCAATTGCGAAGATCCAATCCTCATCAGATCATAAAGAAAACCCTTCATAATCTTAGATCTAATAAGGCGTTCGACTAACTCAACTCTCCTAGAATTATGTATCTTGATTGCTTAAAACAAGTCTAAAGATTCCCATTCTTGAAACATTCTTTCCAATTTAAGCATTAAATCAAATGCTAGGTAATTCTCCAATCCTTCATGTAGATCACGAGACATATTTTCTAGCATAAAAATAGTATTGTTCTTGCTTTCACTACGGATCTTGATTCAGTATATCACAATATCCTTAGGAGCATTTTTCATGAGGGAGTCTCAATATTGCATGTCAAAATAACGCATCACTGCCATCATAACTTAAAACTTCTCAAGTTACGGTGGACGCCCTTTTTACGAAGTTGATGTAAGTCAATCTTTCCAATATAAACTTCATTTGAAACGGATTATTCATCTAATAAATTTAATAAGAAGAAATACAATATGCCAATGAGGTGTCTGCGCGTGGTAATAGTATCTAACGGTCTGACAGATAAAATTTTATGTCAGTTGTTGCCTGGGGAATGATTTCTCCAGGCCAAACTTGTTACGCTCTTGGCTGATACGTGCCTGGAGAGTTGACTCCCCATGCGAGATGTATCAGGCCTTTAACTTTGTGGGTCATCTATAGTCATATGGGATTTAGCTATTGGGTTAAACTCCTATACGCTCTTAGTTTCCTTTTATTCTTTCTTCATAAGGTCAACTAAGTATTGGAGCAAATTGACTAAAATTGGGCGTAACAATGACTAAACTGATCATTTCCGCCTCAATGTCACCTTAACTATTACACCTTTGCCGATTCTTCACCAAACAATCATAATAAAGACCACCAAACCCCTTTTGTATTAACATAAAACTACTTGAATTAAAATTTCATTAATTATAAACATTACATTAAAAATAAACATAAAAATAAAAACATATTACGAAATATTAGGTAATACAATTTATCGTGTATTTCCTTGGTGTGCGTAGTGTCCCACCAAATTGGCTCATGGTTTTGATGAGCTTTCTAATCGACTAATTTTCTAATAACTTGTAATGTTTGTTCGTAAGTTCATATGATATGTTCCTCACGATCCTGTTATTCTGGATAAAAATAAGGGGATATTTCCCTTCTATTATTTTTTATAAGTATATTACGTAATTTGATGCATGTGTATGATGCGTGATTTCGTTTGAAATTAAATTTACGAAGTTTTAAATTTATAAAACTCGATTACCTATGGTCTACAACGCACTAACGGGCACAGAACCCAATCGTGTGTAGTGCAGGATTGGTAAATCAGAGGCCGTCCTAAGAGCTAAGTGTATAAGTTACAATTTGAATTGGTCACAAATTAAAATGGTTTGCAATTGACGTGAACATAATTAAATCGAAATTAAATTTATGAGTTAATCAGGAGAGAGAGTACTAGGCCTAGTTATTCCTTTGTTATAGTTATGATTACTGTTTCCTAGTGCAATGTCTACTTATCGTTTACGGTGGTTCTAATATCAACAGGGTCAATTGAGCATTTAACCTATCTTATGTATCCTACGATCTCAGGTCCCCGTTGGTCACAAAGGGTGAGCATCTAGTCTACAATGATTGACCCCCCAACTATCCTAATGACCTATTTAGTGCCAATAATCCCACATCATAGCTGTAAAACTCTCATAGAAGAGTTTTCCTGAAGTTTATAAGTTCCTATCATACTATAGGCGAAGATATGAGAAATCCCTACACTATGGACAGTTGCCAACCTATCCGTAGTACCCGGTTAACCCTTAATTCAACTGGTAAGCCTACTATAAGGTCTAATAGGATCTACACTAGCATCAATACTACCAAATCTCAGGGATCATGCAACAAGAAAATACGATATCCTATAAATAATAATTTTACTAGGTAACTAAACATCACACCATCCAAATTAATAAACAGGCTAGCTACTTATGGTGCTTAGCCACTCATGCTACAGAATACACAAGAAATAAATGAAGAGCTCATGGATTGAGAAAACATAATGTTCTTACAAATCTGTTGATGAATGAATAATACAATAAATAAGTAAAGTGATCTCTCCCTTAGACTAAGTGGTGAATAAGCTGAATTTATTTTTAGTTAGAAGCCCTAGATGTTCCTTGCAACTCCTTGTGAGTAAATGATACGAATGAGCTGATATTAGGGTTGTATTTATATTATTCGTCTCAACTACGATGTAGTTGAGGTATAACTAGGCCGTAGTTTATGCTATGTTTTGGGCTTTCCTCTTGCAGCTAGTGTAAACTACGGTGTAGTTGGCAAGTGGCAACTACAGCCGTTAGTCTCTTGGTGACTAGACTTTACATTTTTAGTACTCAAAGGTAACTACAGCGTAGTTAAATCGGGGAAACTACGCCATAGTTTCTTCTAAGCCAGATTGGATTCTTCAAATGAACTATGGCGTAGTTCAGTGTGGTAACTACGCCGTATTTATGACTTGGCAACATACTTCATCCTTTTACTCGTTCAATTCCTGTGTCTTTCTATTCCAAAGTCCATATTTTCTTGTAAATAAAATATAAAGTGATTAAGTACATATTTTAACCACAAATAGACATTTATGGACGTTTTACGAGGGATTTTGATACAAAAAGGTAGGGATGAGCACGGTACCAGATTGGTACCGAACCCGTACCGAATTGGTGGTACCGATTTTTTCCCGAGCATGAAAAGGGTGTACCGGTACCAAACCGAACGGGATTCGGGTACCGGTACCGGTACTCAGTACTGGGAAATCGGTACCTATCCGGTACTTCCCGTTTTTTATAAGAGAAAAAACAAAATTATAAATTTTACGCTAGTAACTTTCTATTACAACAACAAAAAACATGATAAAATGTGCATTTTCGAGTGATTTCGAACCGATGGTTCAATATCATAACCATAATCCGATTCATTAATATAGGTTATTTGAACAATTGTGTCATCTCTTTGCATAAAATCAATATATGCGAATTAGATACAAAATAAACTAATAATCATTCATGTAACTATGTATACTGATATATGCAAACTAGATATAATAAACTAATAATTATTATATACTAATAATATACTCGTATGTGACTAACAACTTGAGTCGACAAGGTAATATATGTATACTGATATGTGAGAATTCGATATATAAACTAATAATCATTGATGTAAGCATATATTTTGATTATTAGATAAAATAAATAAATAATCATTACAAACTACGGTGCATATTAGAGATGTCTTATTGCATATGTAAAAAACAAAAACCTTTATTTTTCGGTGATGATGATCGAGATGATTTAAAGATAGTAAATTTGATGATTTGAGTGATTAATAATAAGTTAAGGTTTAATTTTTTTAGATTTGTGACGGAGCTATGGTTGTTACAATAGGTTTTTGGGACGTTTGGTTTATTTCCTTACGACTACTCAAATTTCGGGTATTTTTCGGTACTATCCTGTTTTGGTACCGGTACTGAATAAGTGGCCCCGAATTTTTTTTTGCTCGATTCATGGTACCGGTTTCGTACCGTATACCGAGAGTCGGTACCGTTTCGGTACGGTTCCGGTTCGGTACCGGGATTCGGGTCCAAATGCTCATCCCTACAAAAAGGTATTAAGTATTTGATATTATCAGTATATATCATATATGTTGAGTCGTGCAAGATTTTAAACTATGGCAAATTTTTTCTTTAGCACACCAAACTCGTTTCAATTGAAAAGAATATGTTTTGAAAGTGTGAATTAAAATGTTATAGATAAATTAAAATATCTAAAATAAATAATCCTTTTTATAATATTCAAGTAGCCAACAACTATTTTTTCTATTCAAACGTTCGGTTAAATTTCTCACCAAACCAAACAAAAAAAACTCACCACCATGCGTATTGTGTCGGTGGTGATGTTATACAACATCATGTATGGCTAGGGCTGATCACGGTCTAAAAACCGGACCGGGCCGAAAACCATTTTGGTCTAAAACACGGGACCGAGGGCCGGAACGAAATGTTCGGTCCATGTCCGGGTCCGGTCCAGTCTTCGGTCCGGTCCGGTATAGCAAAGCATAATGGTCAGTTTTGCTCGAGACCGAACTGGACCGAGGACTGAATGTAGCAATCGATATTTTTAGGTTATCATTTATCTATTAACTTGAACGTTTTACTTTAATTACGTGAATATTTGACTTTACGTATAACCGATAGGCTATCCCGCGTATAACGAGAAACAATCTTTGAACGTATTTCGTCTCTAGACTAAGTTTAGTCTACGTGTAACGAGTACATTGTTATTCTCATGAGCATATTTTATTAAGTCATTTGCATAAGGTCTTACAAAATTTATGTAATTCCTTCATACTTGCATTATATTACATGCATGCATGCATGCACAACTCATCCAATACCCTTACCAACACCTTTCTACTAATACTATAAGCTATCATATACTTTCAAATTTTAAGTTTCCTCGCCCTCTTAAACCTTTAAAACCCATCCATATATGTTTTCGCTCTCACATCCATTTTTGGCATGTAAAACATTTATTTTCCACCTTATTTCTTCCACCAGCCTCTTTTATGCTAGCACCACCATCCAAAGTTGTCACAAGGCTCTTGTCCCCTCCTTAATCCAACATAATTTCATCCCTAGGTAGCCCCAACCTACCATGAATTAGTTTTTTGCCTAATTTGGTTAATCATACTTTAAACAACCCAAAACCCCACTTTTGACCATTCCTTAAGTTATCCTATATAAGAGACCAAGTAGCTAGCTCATTCTTCATATACAAACACACTTAAACACAAACTAAATCTTAGCTCATACATGGTTACAAGGGAAAGGTGAAAGAGTTCTAAGAGTTGCAAGAATCTAGGGTTTGGATATAAAAACTAGGGTATAATAAATATATTATGATATAAATAAAATTTATATTAGCTCCTAAGTTCAAAATAAGCCAGCAAATTGGATCTATGTAATATAAGTCCAAATAGACTTATATTTCATAAGCTAAAACAAACACCCTCTAAAACTTTTTAGAAATTTACTGCTTTGACATCCGTGTATTTTTAGCACTTTTAGAACCTTTAACCCTTGAACTGGAATGTAAGACTTACATTTTTGGAAAGACAAATAAAAATGCTATAACCTAGGCTTTTGAACAAACTCATTTCATTAAGAAATGAATGAGTTATGGCCCCGTGAAGTCGGGTGAACACATGTTTTCAGCAAACTGTTTTGAACTAGCTAAGTGTAAACATATAAAAAACTTGTTTTGAATCACATTTAGATCTTAGAAAACCATAGACACAAGTATATAAAGGTGATAAAAGTTTATAAAACCCATATGCATATAGTTTATTTCGTATTGTACCTAAGGCGCCTTATCATTTAACTAGGTCATGGTTAACTCGTGTTTTGTTAAACTTGCTTGTATTTCCGTTTGTATCACTTGGTTGAGGTGAGTTTTTGTATCCCCTTTTTACTTATGTTTTAATGGGGGAAAATGGTACTCAAATGATATTTAAATGTTTTTGTGTTGTGTTACATTGTTTTCATATTTTGGACACATGTGCGTTGTATTGCTATATGTGCATTACTGTGGGTAATTAGATCATGAGTAAACAATTTATCTTTAGGAAGAGGCACCCAGTATATCTTTAGGAAGAGGCACCCAGTTCATCTTTGTTGGATTTAGTGTCCAAGTTCATAACTAATTGGTAAGAATATCGTTAAAAGTAGAGTCCTTTTTGGGTTGCCCTCAATGAACCGTTAAGAGAAATAATAAAGGGGATATAATATTAATTAGAATTAACATTATATGTATAATTAATTAGTTTATTAATTTATTAATAGCTGGTAAATTAATTAGAAGCTAATTATAAAGAAGCATGGGCTGAATATAAACTAATACAAGGTGTATTAAGTTGAACGGGCCGGGAAGACCCATAAGGGACCCATGGGACGTTTTTTGGGGGAATCCCACATCCTTCCAAAGAGCTATTCCAAGTCCCTTCCTCTCCATATAAATAGAGGGGCATGCCAAGGCTTTATTTGCTCATTCTCTCTTTCTCATTCCTACTCCTTGTAAGAGTCAACTCGTGTAACGAGACCTTAGGACTTCGAATCCCTTTTCTCTTTGGTTCGTGGGTGTGACCTATTAGAGGTACTATTGGTTGAGTACTTGCCTCCAAGTTCGACCAAGATGGTATGTGTGTGAGAAATCGGATTTTCTCAAAGGTTAGTATTTTCTTATTTATTTATTTATTTATTTTAAGTTGCTTTTATTTATTAGGTGAAGATCCTTTAAGGTTTTGTTTCCTTCTTGCCCTAGATTAATTGTTGTTTCTGCTTTATGTTAATATAGTTAGGGTAAAGAAAACCCATCAGTGGTAATCAGAGCCTTAGCTTAATTCTATTAGCACTTAATTATCTATCAGTGGGTTGTTAACATGTGATAAGTATAAATAATTGAATATTATGTTATTGTCTTGTGATCATTGATTGTTAATATGAATTTACATTTTAGAATCTTATATTTTAAATTGTTTAAAACATACCACTGAAATTTTAAAATGTTTAATAGAAACCTTATATGTATTATAATTGCTATATTGTATATGTATCATTATATCTAAATACAATTTTTTTTTTTTTTTTTTTTTTTTTTTTTTTTTAGTTAGTCAATTGGTAAATCGGTCACCTATAGTGAACAAAACTATAAGGGTGTTTAGGGGGTCGTTTGGCTTCCCTAAGAAGTCGGGTTTTATTATTGCTTCGCGCTGACCGCTTCTCCGCTTTCTTTGTGCGTTTCAATTAGAGCTACCGAGAAATTTTGATAGGATGATGTCAAGATTAAAAAGTTAATTAAAAAGTACTAAAAAAAATTCCCGTTTTAGATATAGAAAATGTGAATACTATGCAAACCCATGAAAATCGCACATCTCTTATATGGGTTGTTAATGGAGCGCTTGTGGTTTACCAGCACATTAATAAGAGAACATAAGTGAGAGGTGATGTGGGACTCGCGATTCTTGAGCAGACTCGAGCCGAGGACCATGCGGGTTTTTGCATGGTTAAATTCTCCTCTTATTCATGATCCGTGGATTCCCAGTCATGATGTAGATGGAGCTATCCAGATTAACATGCCAATGATCAAAATCAATGAATCTCAAAAGAACTAGGAATTTCATAGAGAATGTAATTGACAAAGACATTGTCTACCTAAAATAAATTCGTGATGTGATTATGGCAACCCTCTTCATAAACGAATCTAAAATATGTATCATAGCCTTAATTTAAAATTGGGTAATTAATTAAGGTATATTCATGCTAACTAAAACTGTTTTATCTTACAGATGTCTACTGAAAATGGTGTCAATCCTCTTGCTCCCAATCCCACACATAACTCAAACTTCTCACTACTCTCAGTTATTGGGAGAGAAAGACTCACCGGTCCAAACTATATGGACTGGATGTGAAACCTTAGGTTCACCCTAAGGTACGAGAACAAAGATTATGTTCTCGATGAGCAAATTCCCACAATCGATGGTGATTAAACCTAAGAAGAGATTGAAGCTCATCAAAAGCACTATGATGATGCAAACAAAGTGTCATGCATCATGGCATCTTCCATGAGCCATGAACTGTAAAAGACTTTTGAGAACACTTGGGGTTATGAAATGAACCAATAGCTCAAAGAAATGTCTCAGGCCAAGGCAAACAAGGAACGCCTTGACGTTGTTAAATCCCTCATGGCTTGCAAACCAAAACCCAGAGCCTCTATTTGCGCTTTCGTCTTAGAGCTGAAAGGGTACTTTGACAGATTGGAATCTCTGAACATGGTGTTCGATGCTGAGCTTTATATCAACATAATCTATTCGCGCACCGCGCCAGTATATACAATCAGTTTGTGCTCTCGTATCAAATGAATGAGGAAAAAGACCTCAATAATGGAAATTCCATAGCTTGTTGCAAACCGCTGAGCAAGGGATCAAGAAAATTTATGTGCCTCTACTTAGCAGCTCCCTGTGTTGATTGTTGGTCACAATGTAAAGAAAATAAGACTTTCATTCCAAACTAGAAAGAAAGCGCAAAAGGGAAAGTCCGATCGTGGGTCTAAGAGAAGGTTGATATGAGATTGGCACCTACAAAGCAATCCAAAAGGAAGCGGTGTGCTTTACTTGCAAAACAAAGGGCATTGGAAGTGTAGCTGCCAAATATTAAAGGAACTTCAAAGACAGAAGGTCGGAAATGGGTAGTTATCAGGTATGTTTATGATCGAACTCCACAATACTACAACTTTGGATTCGTAGGTCCTGGATACAGGGTGTGGTACTCACATTTGCACTGTTTTACAAGGTCTAAAGAAAAGTAGGAGGTTTAAGCATGGAGAGCTCAACTTAGTCATGGGAAACAGAAAAATCACGCATGTGACAAGGATTGTAAAGTACGAGCTCATGCTAAAGTCTAGAGTTAGGATAGATTTAAATAGGGGTGACAATTTCTGACCCGACACGAAACCCGACCTGAAACTCACACGAAAATTAACAGGTTTGGGTTGAGTCTAAATATATTTTGGTCGGGTTTGGGTCAACCTATCTAACACGTTTATTAAACAGGTCAGGTTCAGGTTGGAAATAAATTAAGTGGGTCGACCCGCCAACCCGTTTAGGATTTTTTTTTCTTAAATTTAAAATTATTTATATTTTATTATACTGGTTAAATGAGTTAAACGGGTCAGCCCACAAACCCATTCAACGTGCTTAACCCATGTATAAAACGGGTTAAATGGGTCAACCCAAAACCCGTTTAACCTATTCAACCCGTGTAACCTATTTAACCCGCCAACCCAAATATATATATATATATATATATATATATATATATATATATATATATATATATATATTATTTATTATAATTTTATATATATATGTTAAATGGGTCAGGTTCGGGTTATGTGTAAACAAGTTAGGGTTGATATAGTTGACCCAATTATTTAATTGGGTCAGGTTTGGGTTGAGGTTTTTTGACTCGCCAACCTACCAACCCGAACCGTCACCTGAACCAGAACCCGAATTGGCCACCCCTATTTAAATCTGTCCTAACTCTGACGTCTGCATGAGATCGTTACTTTACAATCCTTGTCACATGCGTGATTTTCCTGTTTCCCATGACTAAGTTGAGCTCTCCATGCTTCAACCTCCTACTTTTCTTTAGACCCTGTAAAACAGTGCAAATGTGAGTACCACACCCTGTATCCAGGACCTACGAATCCGAAGTTGTAGTATTGTGGAGTTCGATCATAAACATACCTGAGTGACTACCCTTTTCGACCTTTCTGTCTTTGAGGTCCTTCAATATATTGGGCAGCTACACTTCCAATGCCCCTTTGTGTTGCAGTAGAAGCACACTGCTTCCTTTGGATTGCTTGTAGGTGCAATCTCAGATTCAACCTTTCTCTTAGACCCACGATCAGACTTTCCTTTTGCGGCCTTTCCTTTCTAGTTGGAATGAGAAGTCTTTATTTTCTTTGCATTGTGACCAACAATCAACACAGGAGCTGCTAAAGTAGAGGGCACATAAATTTTCTTGATCCCTTGCTCAGCGGTTTGCAACAAGCTATGGAGTTCCATTATTGAGGTCTTTTTCCCATTCATTTGATACGAGTGCACAAACTGATTGTAATCAACTGGCAGGCCGAATAGGATTATGTTGATATAAAGCTCAGCATCGAACACCATGTTCAGAGATTCCAATCTGTCAAAGTACCCTTCAGGCTCTAAGTCAAAAGCGAATAGAGGCTCCGAGTTTGGTTTGCAAGCGATGAGGTTTAACAACGTCAGCGTTCCTTTGCTTGCCCTTGGCCTGAGACATTGTTTAGAGCTTATGGTTCATTTCATAAGCCCAAGTGTTCTCAAAAGTCTTTTGCAGTTCAGGGCTCATGGAAGATGCCATGATGCATGACACTTTGTTTGCATCATCATAGTGCTTTTGGTGAGCTTCAATCTCTTTTAGGTTTAATCACCATCGATTGTGGGAATTTGCTTCATCGAGAACATAATCTTTGTACTCGTACCTTAGGGTGAACTAAGGTTTCGATCCAGTCATATAGTTTTAGGACCGGTGATTGAGTCTTTCTCTCCCAATAACTGCGTGTAATGAGTAGTTTGAGTTATGTGTGGGGATTGGAGAGCAGAGGTTTACACCATTTTTAGTATACATCTATAAGATAAAACAGTTTAGATTAGCATGAAATACCTTAATTTAATAAAAATAATGAAGCTAAAATGGTAATTTATAATGCTTTGCCACGTAAAGAATACGAAAGAATTTTTATGTGTCAAACCGCAAAAGAAATTTGGGATACTTTATTAATCACTCATCAAGGTAATAATCAAGTCAAAGCTAACAAAATAGATCTTCTTGTTCAACAATATGAATAATTTACGATTCCAGAAGAGGAATCAATAGATAATGCCTTTGCTAAATTTAACACTATTATTACTAGTCTAAAAGCACTTGATGAAGGTTTTTCTAGCAAGAATTGTGTTAGGAAGTTTCTTAGGGCATTACATCTAAAATGGCGCATGAAAGTCACGACGATTGAAGAATAAAAGAATCTAACAACCTTACCTCTTGACGAACTTATTGGAAACTTGAAAGTTTATGAAGAAGTAATAAAGAAAGATTTCGAAACGGTCAAAGGCAAGAAAGAACAAATTAGATCTCTTGCATTAAAGGTGAAAAAGGAAGTAAGTGATGATGATAGCTCAAGCTCCGATAGTGAAAATGAAGAGTATGTTATGGCCGTAAAGGAATTCAAGAAATTCTTCAAAAGACGAGGAAGATTTGTAAGATAACCACGAGGCGATAGAAAAACATTCCAAAGAAGTAGAAATGATGGCTATGGTAAAAGTGAAAGAAAATGTTTTAAGAGTTGAAGATTCAAATACCCTCATTTGAGAATGTTTCAAAAAGCAGTGCCAAAGACAACGATCAAAGAGCATTTATTGGAGGAGCATGGAGCGACAATGGAGAAGATGAAGTGGAAAAGACTAAAGATGAAACTTGTCTTGTAGCTCAAGCGCCCGATGAAATATGCTTAGGAATAAACTTGGAAACCGATGAGTGGACTAAAGATAGTGGATGCTCAAAACACATGACTGGTAATCGAAAGTTATTTTCTTCATACAAAGCGTACAACGAAGGAAACGTAATTTTTGGGAGCAACTTGCGCGGTAAAATCATAGGCAAAGGTATGATTTCTCAAGACTCCCTAATAATTGGAAATGTTGAGCACGTAGATAACTTAACATATAACTTGCTTAGTGTAGGTCAAATATGTGATAATAAATGTAAAGTAATATTTACTAAACACGGTAGAGAAATAATCAAAGACGAAAAGGTTATAGGTAAAGTGTAGGTTCCTTAATTCACACAAACATGTATAGATCTAGAGAGATCTAGAGAGAGAAAGTTAGAGAGAGAATTGTTGAGAGAGAAACTAATAAAAACACACTTAAGAGTGTGTGTAAAATGAATAGATGCTTACCTCTTCCAAAGTTGGAAGAGGTATTTATAGTTCTTACAATACACCAGGTATTAGTACCCGGTTCAATACCGAAAGTCATACGTTTACCTATTAAACTACGAGCTATATTGAACAGTAAAATACATGGGGTGACCGAGTCTTTTTCTAATATCTAACAATCTCCCCCTAAGGGAGGTCACCCCTGAAAATACTAAACTTAAGATCTTCAATCTTCAGATTGATCTTATGTATAGCTCGTAAACGCTTGATTTCATTGATCTGTATCTTGTGAATCTGAAGTAGTGAACTTTAGACTTTTAGGCTTTAGCTGAGCTTGTATGTGATTCTTTGAGCTTCTTTGAGATCATCATCCAATAATAATCTTTAATCAATCATCGTTGATCTTTTGCCATCTTGTGAACTTGTGTCATTCGGATGATATGCTCATAAACTATCTTGATCTTGAAAGCTAGAATATTCAGGAGCTTGCGTAAGCTTTAAAATAACATATACTTAACTTTCATGATATCCGCGAAATGAGTCATTTGATAATAATACGTCGGTTATGAACTTGTATTTTGTTACGAACGTATCTTCATCTCCATCTTTAAATGTTCCTGTAATAAAACAGTTAGCAAAAAGAGAAAATTGGTTAGTTAAAACAAATCGACTCGATACTTTGCAAAAGAGTTTTGTAACACATCGAAAGTTTTATTTGTTTTTTCCAAAGTCCAATAACCGCCAATTCGTAAACTGGAACAAGTTTTTGATTCATGTAGATCGCATCGTTGTTGTTTTCTCCAGATTTCATAAGTTTGATTCCATTAAGGATCTCACAAGTCACCTACCATGAGCTTGTTGAAAAAAGGTTTTTTTTTTTTTTTTGGCTCAAGCAGGATTTTCCATCTCACTGCGAATACATACGTATCACTCATGCGATGTTCATGCAAAATCACAAGGATAATGGTAGGACTACTATGATAAAACATAATCACAGTGTGTGAATAACAAGTATATTAAGAGTTGTCCAAAACACGAGATTTAATTGATATCTCTTGCACTCAGACTCAAAAGTGGCATTTTGATTTTAAGTGATCGGAGGCTGAGCTGACTTGCCAAAAACACCTTTCAATACCGACTTACTCGATGAGTGAGTCAGTAGATACATGTAGTCTCCGTGAGAAATGAAACAAAATCTTTTGAGCGATTCTGAGTGGGCCCTTGGAGGGTTGTGCATTGCATCACTGTGGGTCCATGATGTCACTTCTCAATGTCAAGCAATCATTTTAAGTAATTTTGACAGCATAATGTATGGACCCATTTATGCCTAAGTGTATGATAGGCTTCTTTCTTTACACCCCTTTATCCGTACAATTTCTTTTTCATTCTTTCAAGACCACCCTTAGTGCTTACCAAGATTTCATGACTAGAACCTTGTTGGGTTTATTCAAGTACAAGCTCATCTCAATTGACACCTATTCCCTTTTCCTCACAATTACTCCTTTTTTCATACTTAAGGACTTCTACAGCTAACTAGGGATATCCCCCCTTGGGTAATCCCTCGAATCCTATCGGCAGGATCATGGGAACAGTTACCTAACCTACCATCCTTATAACTCGATACAGTTAATACATGTCAGTCATTGGTACAGTTCACCACTTGCCATAAAATCACTGGTTAAAAACAAATACAATCATTACTTATGATAAAACTATCAAAGTGTTTAGTACCCGATTGTTTTTGCTTTTTAGAAACGCTCCCCTCAACATGTGCATTGGTATTCGAAACTGTTTAGCACATGGTTGGGAAGTATAACACTTGAGTAAATATATCACATTACATATTTTAATCACATTTTTCTCCCCTTATCAAAAATTTCAAATCATTTGACATTTTGGATATCAATTGATTTAAATATGTTATAAACTTTTGGAGAAAAGTATGCCAATTATTCACAAGCCGTGTTTGGAACATATTAATGCTCCCCCTCAATCATTGAAGGATATATAAGATAGTGCTGAGTACTGTAATTTGAAAGATTTTGAATTTTCTAAGAAATTCTTGAAAATTTGTACTCAATCACTATTTATATTACCCAATAATTAAGTCTAACACTACACATTTATATATTCACAAGATTAACAGTATAAGACAGGACCTGAAAATGTTTCAAACCAAAAATACATAGTCCATTTTGTCCATGTAAGCAGTCTGTAGTCCGTCTCGATACTCTCCTTTTGGAAGTTGTCTTAGCTTCCCCTTGAATCAGCAATCCTTTCTTTGAGTAGGTTTCAGTAGCTCTAGCAATTTGCATTAAGAATATTTGAAGTCTAGACATCCCAAACATGAAGTAACACAAATCACTTTGAAACTGTAACACCAAAGTCAATTAAGTCTCGGATGTCTAATTTCTCTTAACATGATAGTGATGATATGAATTGAAACACCAAAGACAACTAAGTCCCAGGATATTCTCAATTATTCTCTCTTAATAGACGAAACTGATAACACCTAAGACAGAAAATGGAGTGTGGTAAGGATTGTGGGGGGGGGTAGGGACTAAGTCCCAAATGTACGACTTTTCTTTCTATCGGATACCGTCTAACTAGAGGAATTATCATACTTATCATACCAATATGTCCCTCTTTGATCAAATATTTCTACTCCTTTAAAAACACGCTTGGTGATTGACTGTTAAAGGAAGCATTAATTGAATCAGTAACCAATCTTCTCACGCTCTAATCAATCTTCTGACAACACATTTCCCTGGTATCTCAACTGATGCATACCATAAATGACAAGATATCTCTTCTCCTATGTGGTTGGAATAGCGCACCGGAAAGTAACACGATAAAACACTGAGACACTGATTTACAACTGCGGATAAACATTTGTCTCCCGAATGGGCCTCACAAATAATAAGGCTATGATTCTATCACTGTAGTTGTTTGTCAGCCTTCATTTGTATTTACTCCTTCCCTTGATGTTTTCGATACCTCAGAATCAGAAAAATCTTATATGCACACATGCTTGAGATCGTGTTCGCAGAATTAATAAACTTAAATCTATCCCGTGAGAATCAGTTTCAAGGCATTTTAAACTACGAAAGAATTTCCAAACATTCCTAAGTCTTTTTACAAACTATACGCGTTTGGCAAAAATTAGTCGTATGTAGTTTAAAGCCTGAATTCACTAAGTCTTCAATTGCAAATAAGTCCCTAAAGTTTGAAGCAAATGACATCTAAGACACATGTAGTTAATATGAATTAACTCCCTTTAAATTGTTATCTGTCATTATCAAAAACTTCAACTGTTTAATCCTTGACTTATTTTGAAAGACCGTTAAAAAAGTATTAATTGACACTTTCTCACCCCTTAAATATTGACCCCGTTTTTCTATTTAAAGAGATGTAGTCATTGTTTGAGAGTCCGAATTATATTTGAAAATCTTTCGTGATTACTGAAAATATTGATTCATTGTACACAACTTTTTCTCATTGAAATAAGATTTTTCTTAATTGACAAATAATGCACTAGAAAGTACACTTATTTCTTATGATGCATGGATATAAATAACCATCCCGGGAGAAAATTAATTAACCCGTTGTCTGAACACTGTCTATTCGACGACATGCGTTCCGCAATTTTGAAAAGCGGTTGCTGTCAGAAATAACTGCAAATCCATTGTCATGATCTTAAAACTTGAATATTTTGTTAAGAGTAGCTCATACTGAAAAGACTTCTCGTTTTCGTTGCTAAGGAAAAAATGCCACTGGTACGTGTATTTTGCCCCTTACGATGATGGCCCGGGTTATGTACAAAAATGTACATAAGCCATTTTTTTTATTTTATATTTACAAGATGATGTTTGATGATAATATCAAGCAGTTACGTTTGTCAGAACCTCCAGTTCTGCTGGAGTCAAACATCTCATACCAATCCTTCTGACAAGATACAAAAACCGATCCTCAGGAAGGGCTTTCGTAAATTAATCAGCTAATTGGTATTCAGTTCTGACAAAATAAAATTTAATAATATCATTTTCAACCTGTTCCTTTATGAAGTGATAACTGGGAGTATGGAGTGTGCTTTGTGTATGAGAGTGTTGTACGTCTTTGCATGAGAATAGCTGTATGGCTGACTGTGAACGAAGTACAAACAGTATTTTGTTGTAGTTGAAGCCAAAAACTTTAAGCTGTGTCCTCATCCACGTTACTAGTGCACAACTTGCAGATAACGCCACGTACTGTGCCTCTATTGAAGATATTGCAGTGCAATATTGTTTCTTTGACATCTTGCTTACAAGTTTGTCACCTAGGAACTGTATCCCTCCAGAAGTGCTTTTGCGAGTATCAATGCATTCGGCATGCTCAACAAACGGCTGAAAATGATTTTAGAAAAGCCTTTGGACATTAGAAATTGATAAATCATCATACCAGCTCTTGGGGCTTTGCTTCAAGCCGTAAAAAGCTTTCCCTCTAAAGGTTAGACTTTTTAAATGGATGTTCAGGATCAACGAACCCTTCTGGCTGAGCAAAATAAACCTCCTCCTTCAGTGGACCATTTAGAAATTTTGTTTTAACTTCCATCTGGTAGATTGGAAAGGACTTATGTGCAGCATAGGCAACAAAAATCTAAACTGCTTCTAAACGAGCAACTAGAGTAAATGATTCTTCTAAATCAGTACCCTCTTCCTGAGCATAGCCTTTAGCTACAAGTATTGTTGCGAATAACTGAACTTCATCCTCTTTTTTTTTGTTCTTCCATAACCACTTTAGCTTTATCACTGTCTTGCCAAATGGTTTGTCGACGAGTTCCCAGACTTGTGGTTTGTCGAACTAGTAAAGTTCATCCTGCATTGCTTCGATCTATCAAACAGCCATGCTCCTTACTGTTCTTTGTTATCTTCTGTAACAACTGTGAGCGCGAACATACACATTTCAGGATCGGTAGCAAGTTGTTGTCTTGTTTGCACTGTGATTGTATGATTGTCAATAACATTGTTCAAATGTGATGATCTTTTGTCCATTGGTAATCATGACTCCTGGTGGTTTAGAAAATGAATGCAATATATTCATTTATCAATATTGCCATGAGGAATACCAGCAATGTTCTTGTACCGGTGTACAGAAAGGATGAGAAATTCATCTGTCAAAACGATCATTACGCTGCTTGATCCATTGTTATTTCCTCAGTCAGAACATTTATTGGAGAGAAAAATTCTTCAAAGAAATGATTGAATAGAATTTCCAAGAGAAAATATTCTTTAAAGAAATGATTGACATAGAAAATTTGATCTCCTTTGTGACGAATCGTTTGTCTGCTAGAGAAACAACATTTTATTCCTTGGGGGCACGGTGGCCAGAGATTGTCATAATCTGACGCTTTTGTTTATTTGAAACGAGGTCTGAGAGATCTGTCAACAGACAAAAACAACATAACGTCTCTTGTCGATTGGGCGTGGAGGTCTGAACGATTGGGCGTTGAGTTCGATTGGGCGTGAGGTCTGAACGTTTTCCTTTTTAACTTTCTAATTCAATTTTTTAATGCCGCATTTGCAAAAACCTTATTCCTGATATCTGAGCTTTTATAAATCAGCATTTTCGACAGACTTTTGTTAATTTGAGATATTAAAGAGTCACTGTTTGTCTTATTCTGAACAGCGTGTCATTATAATTGTATCATAAAGTTCTTTGTAAGTTCCTTTTCAATGCTCTTTTTCTTTAGTAAGCTTCATCAGTGCTGCAAGTAATTTACCACATTATGTTTCTATTTCGCGATGTAAATAGTTTCAATACCATCGAATTGTCATTTTTAACTTTGGCTTCATTACTTGCATTCCTTCATCACTTTTAATTTGATTCTTCAGTCGCAAATTAGTGTGGTTTTGGCCAGTAAGCTGAGCTTTCAATTCATTTATTCACAAAAAAATTTACGAAATTCAGGATATCCTATTCTTACATGGTTAAGTTACTAGGAAAACTTTCTTTCTTCCTTTTGTTGTATTGAAATTTTAAGTGAAATACAACTGTTTTTCAAGTTGTAAAAATCGTTATTGAAAAGTTCATTTAAACTTCCATAACAAACCCATATCTTTCGTTTTGAGAACTCACATTAACCAAAAAGCATCCTGGTCCAATCTTTCCCTCCCCTATGACACATATTAGAGTGAAGTAGGAGTGGGAATTGCTATCGAATAGTTTTACAACATATGTGTGTCATAATTGGTTCAGATGTCTCAGTATGCTGTTGTTCATAGCAAGGATATTATGTAGAGCAGTTCAATGTACCTCAAGCAAATGCTGCTTCGTCATTTACTGGTCCGATATCTGCATCCACAGCTTATGTGATATAATTCCCTGAACTGCTACTTATATCCTGCTTGTCGGGCTTTTTCCCACTGCCTTCTGTGACAACCAACCCAACATCAACTGCTTCACGCATATCGGCCTTTTGCTCTTGCCTTTGCATCTGAGTTTCAATCTCTGATTTGCTGAATGCTTTTGTTATTCATGGCTTTATCAAACTGCTTTTTGATATACTCAAGTTTGTCCATCTATTGCTTGAACTGGCTTGATCGAATATCTTAAGACTGCCATCTGACACTTGACTTAAACTATTTGATGCTCATGAAGTAATTCATCATGCAACTGACTCCATTCTCCCTTTAGTGCATTAAGTCATTTTCCTTCATGCCTAATACACATATGCATTTACAACTCTAATTGTAGAACCCCTTCAAGTGTAATCCCAGGTTCCTCGAGTAACTCCACGTCTGTAACGCACTAGGTTCATAACCATGAAGTCTTTTCGAAGTCTTGTTGCCACCTTGATTCAGAAGAACTGTTGCATTTACCCCTTTTGAGGCAAGAAATTCCTTGAACTGTGTTCTGAGTGCTTGAAGACAAGTCTTTGCATTAACCCCATGAAGATTTTCTCTTTCAAGGTGTAGCCTTAACTGATCCAGATTATGAACTCTCAATTTTTTTTGAAAGTCTGATGCATCTCACTAAAGAATGAGTAGAAATGCTGGTTTAAATGCATCAACAGCAAAATAAAAAAAAGGACGAATTCAAGAGAATAGATGATCATGAAGATGTTCCTCGAAGTTGTTCAAAAACCATGTCATAGCCAGTTAAGTCCTTTGTTTTGTGCGAGCCTTGCGTCAGTTGAAGCTCTCGTCTCTTTTAAATTAGAATTAGAAGCATTCCATTGAAATCGATGGTGAAATAAATTAAGGATCTGAAGTAGATAATGTGATTGATGTTGTGGTTTTATAATGCAATTAACGTTCACATGAAGGATTTACAAGTCTATGATTAAAACCGATAAAACTTAACGGGATTTTACAAAATCAATAGAAAACCGGAATGAATAATCGTCTTAGATGTTTAAGGTAGGATTGTTGTTTGAAAATGCAGTTTAAGTCCTGTTAGGTTGACGGTTTGTTATGATGCCCTAAAATATTTTAATTTTTGACCCAACACAAAATTTACCCTATTACCAAAATTTAAATTTTGTGTAAAAATTAGCTAAAAAAACTATGAAAAAAATTAATTTTTTTTCTTAATTTTTTTCCGCCAAAAATAATTTGAATTTTTTAACAAAATTTTTACCCTATTACCAAAATTTAAATTTGGTGTAAAAATGAGCTAAAAAGGCTATAGGAAAAATTAAATTTTTCTTAACTTTTCCCGCCAAAAGTTTTTTTTTTTTTTTAATCACAAACCGCTGCCAGTATTATAAAAATCAAACCGCCGTTATGTCTTGACAACTCGCCGGCTAACTCTCTTTAGTAACTCGCCGCCTGTTTTTCTCAAACCGCCTTGATATAGAGCAACTCGCCGTTAATATTATATTAGTAACTCGCCAGTTTGAAGGGTAACTCGCCACCTAGGTTTATTTTAATCAAACCGCCTTAGACCTAAGCAACTCGCCACTAGAAATGCCAACTCGCCACAATAAAATGCAAACCGCCCAGCCTAAATTTTGATTAAAATAACCAACTCGCCGTTGACTTTGGCAACTCGCCGTTGATTTTTTTTCCTTAATTCGTGGATCTTGTCCCTACCTTTTGTCAAACCGCCTGGTTTAGAGATATAATAAATAATGACTCAACCTCCATGACTACGCCCGAAACCAACCCCTCTTTTAATGTATCAATAAGTAAATAAGAAATATAGAAATACACAAAAAGGATCAAACCCGCGAATCACGAAAACCGGAAGCAGATATAAGGTGTCCTCCGGGTCGTTATGTCCCAACGAGGCTGAAATGGAAAATCGCAAGACGATGATGATTTTGTGTGTTGGGATGTCACAAGGAATGATTTGGCACTAAAATTTATAACAATAGGCAAAAACACATAAAAATAGCAAAGAGAATAAGCTGGAACAAGCATAAAAGCTAGAATTGGTAAAAACACTTAAAACTTTTACACTAAGGCACAAATAAACTCAAATAAGCTTAAGGCAGACAAATAAGCTAAGCTAAATCTAAATAAGCAAATTAAACATGCAATTAAGTTAAATTAAACAAGAGAAACACAACAGTACTAACAACAGTATTAACAGTTTTAACTACCAGTACTAACTTGGAGTTAGTACTGCTAGGCTAAAGTTAATACTGTTAGCTTAAGTTAGTACTGCTACCTTTGAAATCCAAGAAAATGAACTAGCAGTACTAACTTAGAGTTAGTACTGTTAGTGTTAAGTTAATGCTGTTCTAAAAATGAACTAGCAGTACTAACTTAGAGTTAGTACTGTTAGTGTTAAGTTAATGCTGTTCTAAAAATGAACTAGCAGTACTAACTTAGAGTTAGTACTGCTTGTTCAAAACAGCCTTTAACTTTTTCAAAAATCATTTTTATTTCAAACTTATTAAAAACAGATTATCAAATAACAAAGTAAAACACTTATAAGCAATTTTCAATCCATAATAAGCACTTAAATAAGCATGAATTAGTCTAGCAGTATAAACTTAAAACTAACAGTTGTATCAAATAAACTAGCAGTTCTGCAATAGATAAGTAAAGTAAGAAAAAGAGAGACTTACTACACCCTTGCTCAAAACAGGGTCAAACAACAAATCTACAAGCTCTAGCTTGTATAAAACAAGCTAGTGATAGTCCATAAGCCCATCCATAACTGGCTTATCATCCAATAAGTAAGCGTGTTATACTTTGAGAGTGATATTTGTTATTTTCTCTTTACTCCTTCACTTATTTAGGTTCACTAGTTAAAACAAGTTTGTAAATAAGCTAGTATTAAGAGCTTTGAACACAAAACAACCAATTAAAATCTTAACACTTGGAATTGAAGAAATTAGACTTTAAAAACTCAAACTTTGCATATAAAACTTGAAAATATACAAAGCTGAAAGCAAAAGCTGTAAATGACTGAAAATAAGCTTAAGTTAAATTAAAAACTAAAAACTAACTAGATAGATTGGTATGATTTACAAGAAGCTCTATATATATAGCCGAAGTATTGGACTTCCATCTTGTGCTTCTTTGGAGAGATAAAACCAAGTGTGCTAGTTGTGTGAGGAGAGACTAAAGCAAATCCCAGCCTTTGAATTCTTTTGAGCTTCTTTGGAAACAATCTCAGCCATCGAAGTGCTTTGGGAATGGAGAGGGATTGCCAACATGGACTTTATAAAGCTGGATGAGGTAGTAAGAATGGTGTTGATGATTTTGCAGAGAAGAGTAGGGAAGCAAAAACCGGGGTTCCTCTTGGCTGGTTTTGTATATTGCGGGAAGAGTGGGAAAGAAAAGGGTACACAATAGGCTGTGACAGAGAGAGGATTGAATAAGAATTAAGGGAATGTTTGGTTTGTGACAGAAGAAAGGCCCTCCACATCACTCTTCTTTTCATTCTCTATTCCCCTTTTCTTTCTTTTATATAAATGAAGTACCCCAAATTGCATAAACATCCCCCGTGTTTATATGATAAATATAACTTAGGGGTTTGGGCTTTTTTTGACCCCTCAAGTTATATTTTTCTTTGCTTTTTTTCTTCTCGAGATTTGACTTGACTTTGATTGGCTTCGTCTTCACACGACTTTTCCATCCCGTGTCCTGTTTGTTGGTCTCTTTTTATGATTGGTTTTTTCTATCCTTTTGTGAGATATCCGTTCCTGCACAACACAAATGCAAAACATACAAATATTTGGCAGTTTTTGTCTGTTTTTGGTCATTTAAGCTCGTTTTTAGAGGTAAAAGATATGTGTAATTAAGCACATAGTCAAATCCCCCAAACTAAGGTAATGTGTGTCCCACGCAATGTGTATGGAAGTAAACACCGTAGCCCCGTTTTTCACCATTTCTAGTTTCGCTGAATTTCTACACTAACTACAACTAATATTTTTGATTTTCTCATTTTTTTAACAAGTTTGACTTTCTTTATTTATCATACTGGTATTTCATAGAATGAGAAGCGTACCGTAGAGGTGAACTACGGTGTCCTAGACGGATAATTCAACGTCCTCAGATTTTTCACAAGTTCCAAGCTAAGCAATTATACAAGATCATTTCGATATAATTTTAGTATGTTAAGACCCTCATACTTATGACTTGTGAAACTTCAACTCCCAACAGTATTATACGATTGAATTGGTGTGTACTCATTATTAATTTAACCAAAGCCCAACTTATTCACATAGTCAAATAATTCAAAATGAATCATGACTCTCAATGCAACAACTTAAAAAAGACTTCGTAACATTGATTTCGAGATATAAACTTTTTAGAAACTTTTTGTCAACGTTTCAACATCTTTAATCATAAGGTTCTTTAAAGCTTAAGGAATGCGTTGCTTAGATTGAACCCCTACCTCGCGGTTTCCGAGTAGGATATCACAACCAACTGACCGGTTGTTCTAGTTTGAAAAACCCATCCGTTGCTAGCGTATGGGAAAATCAACATCAACACCTTATTCCTAATATGGCTAAGGATTGTGTCTAGTTGAACCCTCACCTAGACCCTTTCTTCCACGTGAGATATCACGACACAAAGAAAGAGAGACCCAAACCTAAAGTAAAGACGTCTAGTTGAACCCACCGTCGTTGCAAGCGAGTGGGAATTTCACGACACATCTTTTACTTTGCTCCATAATAATACAACTACATGCTACATTGCAAAATTTCAATAATCATAAACAGCATTTTTGCATTCACATTTCATTCATGCTTCTAGGCATTATCTATTAAATCACTATAAATCTCGCTTTTTGAAACTCACTGTCAAGTACAAATTTGAAGCTTTTCTGAACTCCATCGATTAACTTAGTCTTTGAATTAAATTGAGTACGTATGATTAGCGTGATTAAGAAATCACGGGAGAGAAAACCACAAGGTTACTCGTAGAAGTTTACTAGAAAGAATCTCTTGCTTAGTCACATAAATTTATTTTAAAAACTCTATCATTTCTCAGTTCTTCACATTTTTTAAAATATCAATGCTAAGAATGCCGTGAAAGCTTGGCCTAAAGGAACTAGTTAGGGCTCAACACGCCCGATCAAGTCAAAAAATTATTCTTATTCTACCCAAAAGAAAAGCAAAACTGCGACAAAACACTTATAATATTTTTGAAAATTTTTAATTTTTTCATTTTTTGGTATTTTGGTGGTAAAAACGGGTTTACGTGGTAACAATTGCTGCAGGCAACAATCAAATCGAAGATACCCCCCCAAACTAGAACTAAACATCGTCCTCGATGTTTTGAAGGGTACTACATTAATCCTAAGGCCGTTTATGAGGTATGCCAAAAGATAAAAACGTTAGTCGATAAGATTAGGATAAACGATTCCAAATGAAGCTGAAGATGTGAAACTTTTATGAATGACAAAACTGAGAGTCTTCACATGCCGGGCAAATCCTGTACAGAAACAATAACAACAACATGGAAACATGGGTAATGGAAAAGACAAGCTATCTTACACAACAACAACACTTATTTTAACACTACATACAAACTACTATTACTATAAGCCATGATAAGCATAGGGGTGCCTCCCACGAAGCGCTTGTTTAGGGACCGCGTTGCTTGACCCAATCACAAGGATTTTATGGATCCTTTTGAGGAAACAAGTGGAAATAAAATCATACATCGGAGACTTTTCATTCAAGTGACTATGATAAGTATTGAATTTCATGAAAGTTCCACTCCGATGAGATACATCCGGCTTAGAAGAATGATACTTTTGAAATGCCGGGATCAAATATGGTGTCTTCATCCCCACAGGAGAGAAGAGAAGGCGAATAACGATAAGCAAGAAATGGAGAACGATCCAAACAACATAAAGCGAAAAATTCACTATGTGTGGTAATAAATCTTGCTCCAGGGGATGGGTGGGTAAAACAATAGGTACATCTACCGGGGATGTCCATCACCACATCAATGGTTGAATTTCCCGAATTGGGATAATCAACATAAAACGATTCGAACTCGGGAAGGGAAATAGAAGTATCGTCATCTACGGAGTCGACATCATCACTCTCAATACCTGGTGGTATTGATCCGTCATCAGCAAGAAACAAGTCAATCTCCTCCATAAGAGAATCATTATCCGCAAACGTGAGTATGAATGGAGGGAAGAGTATTCGAAAGCATTAGAATTAGCTGAAGAGCTTTTCCGTAGGTCGAGAGAAGAGTTATCGTAGAGCACTTTCCAAAACAGAATATCACCTCCGGGTCCCAAATTCAACTTCCTCAATTTTCTCGTGAATATGATTTAGGAAGGATGAGTTCACCGGCGAACTCATTGGAAAGAGAATCGATCTTAGGAGAAGAATCAATCGAAATGTCTCGATTTAGCACGGATTCTACAAGATCAGATTCAGCATCAAAAGAATCAATTCCCGGTGGAATTGAATGGATGCATTCCAGCACCTCATCATTAATTCGATCTACCTTTAGTCGAAGATCAATTTCATCCATACAAATACAAAGAGAGGATTAGAGAAAATGATAAAATTCTCTTTTGGAATGTCCTCCTCGGAAAATGACTCGTCACTTAAGGTAAAATCTTCATCGATATCGAAGAGAGGGTTGGAGAAAGTAAAAACATTATTCTAGAAGAAACATCATATGGAGGCAAATCACACTCATTCGTCGGAAAAATCCTCGAACTCAATTGGTGGTTGGACAAGGTTCTCGACACTAAGACCTTTATGAATTCTGTCCGATTTCCGTTGCCGAAATTGTGTCAGATGCTCATCCCCCCCACACTTAGAGAGTTAAACGGCTCTTTGTTGGTTGATTCGGTGTGATTGCAATGGTAGAAGTCCTCGTCATCATCAATCTCACAGTAGACGAGAGGGCGCATCCAAGCCGGATGTATTGATGTACTCAGATAGACTCGTCACTTTTGATTTTCACATCTTGAACCAAGTTTGGCTAAGCAATTCTGCACTTCCTCGGATTGAGCCGTGCTAACTTCAAAAAAAGTTGTCCCAAGCTTGCGAATAGAACCTTAGAGCGTTTTATCCCAAAGAGATACGATAAACTTTTTGAGAAAGTCTTTCAATCGATTTCATTAGGTTCCTCTTGGGCTTGTAAAGCTTTGCCATGCTCATTGGTTGAGGGAGGTTATGATATGACGTAAAATTGCGGGGTTTGAAAGTTGGTCAAAACCGAAAGAATGATAGTTTTGACCTCATCGGGTTGACATTCAAATAGTCGCATGAGGACCCCTAACAATTTTCACAGTCAAAGAGTTTTGCTGTTGAAAGATTATGCAACATACTTGCGGGGAATTGATATCAAGGGGCTGTAATCAGCTCTGGATAAAAAACTGGCTTTGAGGTGTACAGCAGTGACAATATTGAGTTATCGTTCCCAAGCAAAATTCACAACAAGATTGCTAAGAGTGTGTGGGTGGTGAAGAAACATGGAGATTGATCAAGAAGAGTAACGGAGGAGAAAAATCGATTTTGATATCCATTTCCCATAAGTACAATTAAGACAAACTCATCAATGAGACGACAACCGCACTGTTTGGCACGTGCACTATAAAATAAATACAATAACAATAAGAGTTTATCCCGTGGCAGGTCTGTCCACACCCTACACATACAAAACAGAGATAAGACTCCATCAGAATTACACAAATAAGAGGGACAAGAAAAAATTAAACAGTTAAAGAGAAAAAGAAGAATATTTTTATTGTTTTTTCGATTTATTAACAACATAATTCACAATTGGACAAAATCAGATAAGAGAACTTAAGCCAAATAATCAATCTTACTTCACGGTAGCTCTCATAATGAAAAACGCACAGGTGAGCGGAGGAGTAGGATTAACTCTGAACGGCTTATTTCGCTCCGTTCGGGTCCGAAGTTCCCTAGGAACAACCCCCTTATACCCACTTTTATAGTTTTTTGTTATACTCAGAATGAGGTTGAGCCGTATAACGCAAGATACACGAAAGGCAAGTTTTAATCTTTGGTTCGGGAACTTATTATGGATATTACTCCAGTTGAGAGTAATATTTTGATGGCGTTCTTTAACCAAATTATTTTTATTTCTATTTATGGACAATGTTTTTTTTTTTTTTTTTTTTTTTTTTTTTTTTTTTATATTTTTGATTTTTTTTTTTTTTTTTTTTTTTTTTTTTTTGGATGATAATTATATTAATAAAAGAAAGTGAAAAATATTTTTGTACTTTTTATATTTTTGTAGAAGAAAAATATTTCACAAAGATATAAACAAAACTGTCAAAACTAACGATAGTCTTTTCAACTCCCCGGCAACCGCCAAAAATTGACTTAATACGCGCGCACAACCCATCTTCTAATGATCAATAAGTAAATATAAATATAAATACACAAGAAAGGATCAGAAAACCCGCGAGATTCAAGAAAACCGAAGCAGTATAGGGGTGTCTCCAGGTCGTTATATCCCAACGAGCTGAAATGGAAAATCGCAAGACGATGATGATTTGTGTTTGGATGTCACAATGAATGATTTGGCACTAAAATTTATAACAATAGGCAAAAACACATAAAAATAGCAAAGAGAATAAGCTGGAACAAGCATAAAAGCTAGGATTGGTAAAAACACTTAAAACTTTTACACTAAGGCACAAATAAACTCAAATAAGCTTAAGGCAGACAAATAAGCTAAGCTAAATCTAAATAAGCAAATTAACTAGCAATTAAGTTCAAATTAAAAAGAGAAACACAAACATACTTACAACAGTATTAAACAGTTTAAACAACCAGTACTAACTTGGAGTTAGTAACTGCTAAGCTAAAGTTAATACTGTTAGCTTAATTAAGTACGGCTTAACCTGTTGAAATCCAAGAAATAGACTAGCAGTACCTAACTTAGAGTTAGTACTGTTCAGAGTTAAGTTACATGTATGTTCTAAAAATGAACTAGCAGTACTAACTAGAGTTAGTACTGTTAGGGTGAAGTTAATACTAGTCCAAAAATTGAACTAGCAGCTACAAACTTGGAGTTAGTACTAGCTTGTTTAAAACAGCATTTACAATTTCCAAAAATCAGTATTTAGTTCAAAATATAAAAATAGATTATCAAATAACAAAGTAAAACACTTTTAAGCAATTTTCATCTCATAATAATCACTTAAAATAAGCATGAAGATAGTCCAGCAAGTAAAAACTTTAAAACTAAAACAGTTTTGTATCTAGAAAAAACTAGCATTTCTGCAATAGATAAGTAAAGTAAGAAAAGAGAGACTTACTAACACCCTTGCTCAAAACGGTCAAACAACAAATCTACAGAGCTCTAGCTTTGTATAAAAACAAGCTAGAGATAGTCCATAAGTCCCATCCAGAACTGGCTTATCAACCAAAAAGTTAAGCTGTGGTAATAATTGAGAGTGATATTTGTAATTTTCTCTTTACTACTTAACTTATCAGGTTCACTTAGTAAAACATTTTGAAAAATAAGCTGATATTAAGAGCTTTTTGACACAAAACAAGTCAATTAAGAATCTAAACTTGGCATTAGAAAGTGGACCTTTAAAAACTCAAATTTGCATTAAAACTTGGAAATGTTACAAAGCTGAAAGCAAAAGCTGTAAATGACTGAAAATAAGCGTAAGTTAAATTAAAAACTAAAAACTAACTAGATATATGTTTATTGATTTACAAGAAGCTCTATATATATAGCCGAAGTATTGGACTTCCATCTTGTGCTTCTTTTTGAGAGATAAAAACCAATTGTGCCTAGTTGTGTGAGGAGAGACTAAAGGCAAATCCCAGCCTTTTGAATTCTTTTGAGCTTCTTTGAAAACAAATCTCAGCCATCGAAGTGTTTTGAATGAGAGGGATTGCCAACATGGTACTTTATAAAGCTGGATGGGTAAAGTAGTAGGGTGTTGAGTGATTTTGCAGAGAAGTATGGGAGCAAAAACAGGGTGCTGGCTGGTTTTGGTATTGGCGGGAAGAGTGGGAAAGAAAAGGTATACAAGTTGGGCTGTGACAGAGAGAGGTTGAAGATGAATTAAGGGAATGTTTGGTTTGTGTACAAGAAAGGCCCCTCCACATCACTCTTCTTTTCATTCTCTATTTCCCCTTTTCTTTCTTTTATAAATGAAGTTCCCCAAATTGGCATAATCAGCCCCCGTGGTTTATATGATAATATAACTTAGGGGTTTGGCATTTTTGACCCCTCAAGTTATATTTTTTCTTTGCTTTTTTCATCTCGAGTTGACTTGACTTTGATAGGGCTTCTCTTCACACACTTTTCCCATCCCGTGGTCCCTGGTTTTGTCCTCTTTGTGATGGTTTTTTCGTCTTTTGGGAGATAAGGACCGTTCTTGCACCAACACAAATGCAAAACATACAATATTTGGCAGTTTTTTTTGTCTGTTTTTGGTCATTTAAGCTCGTTTTTAGAGGTAAAAGATATGTGTAATTAAGCACATATCACTCCACGAAGAACATTAGTTCGAATTCAACCAACTCAAGCCAAATAAGCTTATTATCCACGAAAATAAGCTAGAAACATGTAATTCTTTGTGGATCATCAAAAACGAAGCAACTCTCCACGAAGAACACTTAAAAATTCGATTAAATTCAGAAACAAACAGAAATATAAATACCTACACATGCAAAACCTATATATTCTTTGAAATCGAACTTGAGGCTTTTTTTGTATCACACATAGTAATAGCAACACCATAACATCATTGAGCTTATATGGCAAGAACAACACAAGATTAACCACGTAATAATCCCAAATTAAGCTCTTTTGAGCCGTGCTTTTCTAATCCAAAATAAGCCCCGAAAATTGGTTTATTAACCACACACGAATCCCACTAATCCACATAGGCATCAGGTACCAATTGTAGGTCCCTAATTCACACAAACATGTAAAAGATCTAGATAGATCTATAGAAGAAAGTTATAGAGCTAATTTTTGAGAGAGAAACTAATAAAAACTACACTTAAGACATGTGTGTAAAAATGAATAGATGCTGTACTGTCTTACTAAAGTTGGAAGAGATTAATAGTTCTTACAATACACCGGGTATTAGTACCCGGTTCAATAACGAAAGGTCATACGTTTACCTACTTAACTAACCGACTATAATTGAACAGTAAAAATACAGGGTTGACCGAGTCATTTACTAATAACTATCACATTAAAGTAAATAGGAAAGGAGGAATATAAGTAATGTAAACTATGAATAACCAAGAGAACAAAATATCCTATTGCAACATTAAACGAAAACTCCACACTATGACATAGAAGATTAGGTCACGCTAAAAACAACTAATTTCAATCATCAGCATCTAAAGTAATTGGTTAGAAAATCTACCCAAAACTAAAATACGAACCGATATTTTATGTTGCTTGCAAAATTGGTAAAGCAAGCACATGGCAAATCCACAAGGCTAAAAATATAGTTTCACAACAACTAGATCTTAAAACTACTTTCACATGGATTTGATTGGCCCTTCCGCCATACGAAGCTATGTATGGAATCGTTATAAACTTAGTAATCGTAGATGACTAATCTCGATTCACATGGACTAGAATTTGGCAAATCAAACCGAGCCTTCGAAAATTCGAAAAATTATAGCAAAATGGATCCAAAACAAATTAGGATTGTTCCAATGTATCAATTATAAAGATCATGGTCGGGAATTTGATAATAAAGTACAATTCGAAAACTATTATGATTTAAATGGGATATCTCACAAATTTTCCGCTCCTCGTACTCTATAATCTAATGGGGTAGTAGAAAGAAAAAATTGCGCTCTACATGAAATGAGTAGAACCATGTTAAATGAACAATCCATTCCTCAAAATATTGGTGTAAGCGTTCGATACTTCAACCTATATAATTAATAGAGTAATTCCCATTAGAACGTATTTTAGGAAAAACTCCAAACGAGTATGTTAAGAGGTAGAAAAACCAAACCTTAACTATTTTAGAGTATTCAGAAGTAAATGCTTTATTCTTAATACAAAAGATTACCTCACCAAGTTTGACCCAAAGTCGTACGAAGGCATATCCTAGGATTACGCAAAATATAAAGCTACAAAATACTTAACAAACATACAATGAAAGTTGAAGTTTCGTTGAATGTAACTTTTCGATGAACTCCTCCCGCCGTCCTAAACATCACCATTGGAAGATGATGAGTTATTCGAAGAAGAAGCTATTGAGGCTAGTAAAGCCAAAACCTATAGGCAATGATCTTGAAGACATTTCATTAGAAAATAATCAAAATATGTAAATATTAAAGAATCTAAAACTCATTCCCCTAGAGAAACGTTATTGGAATCTAAAACAAAGAACTCTTAGGTCGCAAGCTTTAAACAAAAGCAATTTCTTTTGCTTTTATTTCAACAAATAGAACCGAAAAATAAAATGAGACATTAAAAGATAAACATTGGGTAATTGCCATGCAAGAGGAACTAAACCAATTTAAAACAAATGATGTTTGTTAACTAGTCAAAAATCCCATGGATAGACCTTTAAAGAAGCAAAATGGGTATATAGAAAATAAACTCGATGAAAAATCGGCCGTCGTAACTATAAATAAAGCAAGTTTAGTCGCCGAAAGGTTATAAATCAAACAAAAGTAATTGATTATGACGAAACATAATCACTCCGTAAACTAAGACTAGAGTCATAAGAATGCTTTTAGCTTATCTTGCTCACTAGACTTAAAGTTAAACAAATGGATGTAAAAGAGTGGCATACCTTAACGTTTTATCAATGAGGAGGTTTACGTGCACAACTACCGAAGAATCATAGACTATAGCAAAACTAATTAGTTATATAGACTTAAGAAAGCTCTTTATCGTCTAAAACAAGCCCCAAAAGCTTGGTACTATCGAATTAAAACCTATCTTAATTAAACAAATTACTCCTGGGAATGGGTAGATAACAACTCTTCACTAAAAAGAAAACTCTAACCTCATTATTGTCCAAATATATGTTGATGACAATAATATTCCGAATCAACTTTGTCAAGAAATTTGTTTTGATACTTTTGCCAAGATCATGCATGATGATTTGAAAATGAGTATAATGTGGGAGACTAAATTTTTCTTAGGATTACAAATATAACAATAATTAATGGAATATTTTCTAATCAATCAAAAAATATTAAGGAAATTGCTTAAACAAATTTTGACTAGAAGACCTAAGCCCAATGAAAACCCCTATGTCCCTACGGAAACAAAACTCCACGAGAGACGAAGAAGGTGAGATCAGTAGATAATACCAAGATATAGAGGCATGATAGGTAGTTATTATACAGTAACTGCAAGTAAGGACCCGATATCATGTTTAGGTGTTTGCCATTTGCGTACATCACTCTCTACTGGCTGTCCCATAAATATAACGGGCCGCCTAGTACATCAAGGGGCCGCCCGATTTATAGGACCGCCTCCAAGAGAGGTTTTTCAGACTAGATCTTTTGTATCAAATCACCAATTAAGTTTGACGCAATATGAGAAGTGTCGATAACAGATTTACAATAACTAGTGCATCTTCTATCAATATTTCCACACTCATAATGTTTACTACAAAGAGCTACACAACCATGGCTAACACAACATACACAACACTTTACACAATCATAAGCACATTGCAAGTGTAAAAGTAAAGCAATAAATGTAAAGACATAAGTAAAGAGAAATGTAAAAGAAATTGCAAATCGACACGGTGATTTATAGTGGTTCGGTTACGAAGCTCCTCTTCGCCCTACTCCACTCCCCGAGTATCCAACTCGAGAGTTACTTCACTAATCAACAAGCTCCTTTTCGGCAGAGAAAACCTTATAACGTTGCTTACATTATTTTTTGACACTAAGCTAGATGTCGAGTTCTTCTTCGGGTATAACCAAACCTATTATGTTTTGTAGCCAACATAACAAACCTTGTGTTTTATGGCCTAAACACATAAACCGCGTCACTTACAATATTTTCTAACACTAAGCTAAGTGTCGAGTCCTAATCTTAGCTAGAACTAATCTACCACTTCACCAATGTATCTTAAGGCCTAAAATACTAACCAACCCACAATAGTTTTAGGATGAAGGAAGTAGATCATTTGACCAATCATACACCGCCTTCACCTCACGTGGCATCTTTCCATCCTAAGGATACGTATTGCTATTATCACCCATGCATTGGTGACCCCAAGAAACATTATGGATTTAAACCAGGTTTATTAGGATAAAGTGGATCCTTAGGTGTTGATTTTTCAAAATTAGAGATGATAGAAGATGAATCAGAATCTAAGAAAGTTTCTTTTCTAAGAAGAGGACTTAACTCACCCGTTATGCCAAAAGAAGTAGAGAATGTTAGGATAAAAAAAACACACCATTTGGAGCATATTATTCAACAACCAATTTTTTAGCATGTGACCCCTTCTCACAACAATGGTGTGTATTGTTACTATCACCCGTACTTGAACTCAAGTGTAGGGGAACCCTCCCCTTTATTTGTTAAATAAGGGTAGAGTCAGGTTCGTGACTAGAACAAAAACAAGCGCTTTGATGAGGTATAGTCTCCTCGGAGCATCTGGACGAAGAACGTAGCCTAGATATTGCTGCTAAACTAGCACGGGCTAAAACTAAAGAAATGCTCCAGAGAAGCTGGCTTATCGAAGGATACGTCAGGTCCGGAGCCGCCACTAGAACTCCGAAGAAGCTGGCTTGTCGAAGGACATGACAGGTCCGGAATTATTAGCTCTGTCCTAATGCAATGGTATCAAATGATACTCAGACAAAAGGTACAGTCCTTGTAAAGGACCACAGTCCTTAGGATGACACATAACCGACAGCTCGTACCAAAAGAGAGCCCCACAGTTATGTCGTGTAGTGAATCCCAAATGGTATAAAGGGAGGGCTCATTACCTTGGGACGACACACAACACCTACTCCAGACCATACTTTATATTCTCCGCATTTATCTCTTAATCACCATACTTACTCTTACACCGAAGTTGGTCTCGGATTCACACCCCGAGGCGAGCTAACTGTGTTCTTTCTTATTTTCAGCTAGGAGATGAGGGACAAAGCTCTGGAGGAAACAAGCTAAACTCAATATTTATCACCGCTGAGGTTACTTTTACCAAGCCCAAGCAACCCACGTAAATTTACCTTAATATTTGGTGCCATCTGTGGGACCCAGCATCCCAATCTTCCTAAGTCTGCCAAAAAGTGAAAAACATGACTGACTCGTAGTCACCGGAGGAAAGGGCCAGAAGGGTAATACTGGAATACAGAGTAGTGAGGCCACACAAGGGGTCCGCTTCATCTTTTCCACTCAACAATGACCACCCCCCTTTCTACTTTTGTTAGTCAGGTAGGAAACACGTCTAGGATGATCAATAGAAAACCAAATAAAAAGCAAAAGTTAAGAAAGAAGTCCCATCCATCATCCCCACCGGAGCAAATGTTTGCATCGGCCACCCAACAAATGGTAGGGAACCAAAAGAGAAGCTCCGAAGAGCAAAACCTTAGTGCTAACCGCGAAGGCCGACATAAATGCATAAACGGCATAGAGTCTGAACAGAGAAAGCATGTTAGGCTCAGAGCCATCGTCAGAATGATTGGAGGAAACACAAACAGGAAAAGGCTCCGCGAGCAATTGGAAGCGTGGACAAACAATGATATATCGTTTCCTTCTATGCCAGGGTGTCAACTAGTCGATTCTCCTATAATACTAGAAGCATTGATCGATGGATTCCTGGTCCGAAGGATCTATGTTGATGGAGGAAGCTCCTCTGAGGTTATGTATGAACACTGTTTCTGAAACTTAAGAGCCAAAACAAAGGCAAAGCTTAAAGAGTCCAGAACGCCACTGGTATGGTTCTCTAGCGAAGTAAGCTACCCAATCGGAACCATCACCCTTAGCATGACTATGGGAGAACCGAAAAGGCTCTAGACTATACCATTGGAATTTGCGGTCGTTAAAAGCCACTCCCCCTATAACGTTATATTAGGACGAACCGATCTAAGAAATTTAAGGGCTGTAGCCTCCACTATCTACTCAATGATAAAGTTCCCCACCGCCAATAGGATTGCAACAATGACAAATAAGAGAGAAACCCTCTGATCCATCCAAACTACACCTTAAAATACATATAATATATAATAAAATATAAAATATATATAGTAAGAATAGTCTAGAAACAAAGTCAATACAACCGAGAAGTAGTATAGAGTGTTCCCGGGTCGTTTATCCCCAACGAGGCTAGACTGGAAAATCGATACAGTCGAAGATTTGAGTTTGAAGGAAGGAATTGATTTGAGAAGGTGGAAAAGTCAAATTAAACAATAACAAATACAATCACCAAGATCTATCTACTACACAACTTTACAAGATTTACAAATGATTTACAAGTTATGATATGGATGCAACAAGATTGCAATACACACTTGAGGTGTAATACTTCTTCACTTGATGATGGAAGTATTCTTCTCTTGCACTTGAGGAATTGAGCTTGGATCACTTAGAAACAAAGCTTTATGATTAAATGATCAAAGGATTTTAATGAGATGTGTGGGCTATTTTTTATCAGAAAGAATGAGTGTAAAAGGTGAGAAAATAGTGGGGAAAAGTCTATTATTTATAGGACATTCTAGAGGAGCGTCTACCTATGGGCGGTCCCCTTAAATAGGTGGGCGGTCCCCTTAAAGATAAGGGGGCCGCCCGTGTATTTAAGGGGGCCGCCCTAGACTAGGCGCTCCCCAGTTTGTCCTTTTGTGTAGGGGGAATTTTCTAGAACTTTTCTGCTTTTAGGTCTACAATTTAATTTCAAAATGTTTTATTTTGAAATAAAAACATTTCTTTTAATTGTAAAAAAAATTATTTGTAATGGTTATAAAAATGTTTCATATTTTATAAAAGTGCGAGTTGATAAAAATTTCTTTGATCATTAAAATGCATTAAGCATTATGTTTATTATTACCGTAAGTGAGATAATTTTTTTAAATGAAAATTTTACTACTCAATTACTTGTTTACGTTTAATTTTACATTGAACGTTTTTATATTTTGTGATTATCAAAACGTAAAGATGTGAAAAATATTAATAATGTTTTTAGGCATTATTTCTATCAACAATCTCCCCTTTTTTGATGATTACAAAATTTAAACTCATTAAATATAAAATTATTTTTAAACAAGTATTTAGTGAGTTTTATGTCATTTCTCTCTCTTTTTGTAGAATCAAATAGGCATCATCGAGAATTGCTAGTAAAATTCGTCAGATTAATTGCCTCCCTTTGATGGTCGCTCCCCCCTCGTTTTCGACGGGCACCAAGGAATCGAGCTATGGTTTCTTGGCTACAAAAACGAGTTAAAACAATACAAATATTTCTAACATGTAGCAAGAAGGAAAATATGCATAATAATAATGCAACCAACAATAACCATACATTAAAAGTAAAATAGTGTGTGAACCACACTCATGCATACATAAAGAAAATAAATAACATGCTAACATATAGAAATTTTTAAACTACAAAAAGTCCTATAACTAGTAAAGCTCCATAGGACTTGGTTGTAAAATGGTGGATGAACAATTATTTGAGAAACTAAACATAAAGTATGTTTTAGTTTTTGGGAGTGGATTCAGACTTCCCACACATGATTGAAATTAATTCTGAGTTTGCTCGTGTTGGTGTTTTGGACTTTATTTTGGTTGGATTGGATAGTTTGAATGAACTAGGGTACTAAGTGAAGGATGATCGTGGATGAATATCAGATTTGTTGTTTTAACCAAGGTTGGTGTAATTTGAATGGAATGGGAAGTTGTTTTTGAAGGGGCATCTGAGGGACACAATCACAATTGTGAAGATGACTATCGAATCACTTGGGGAAGTGTTTGTTGGGTTGTTGGAAGAAGTGTGATGTGTATTGATTGTAGGGTGGTAGGTTGATGATTATTGGTGGTGATGAGAGCATTATGTTCGATTATATGAAAACATATATTGAATTTCAGCCCTTAACCCAAAAATAAGGGTTCGGTTGTAGATACAAACAAAGGCCTGTGAAATTTCCTCCATGCGCTTCGAGTTAATTCTAAGGGTTGGGATGCCCAATTATTGATGGGTGTAGGAGAAGAATAGTGCTGGTGAGTGTGATGAACATAAGAGTGTAATGGAGTGAGAGTGAGAGGGTTATTTCCATTGAGTTGGGTGCTTGAGTTGGAGGTGGTGGAGGAACTCTAGGAGGAGGTGACAATGGAGGGTTTAGGTAGCCATTTGTGGAAGGAGATGATGAAAGAGTTTGTGATTTTGGTATGTAGTCAATTAAAGAGGATGAGGTGTCTTTGGTGGATGGAGTTTTAGAGGGTGCATTGGGAGCACTTGGTGATGAGACTTGAAACTTGGGAGATGGGGTTGTAGTATCTTCTTTTGTCAAGTCAATAAAGAGTTGTTTAGGTGGTATAATTGTGAATTTAGGTTTCTTGGATGGTTTGCAAATGGAAGCTTGAGGTGATGCCATGGATGTTGATAATGGTTGATGAATGATGAAGAAGATGGTGTATTGGAGATGATTATTTGGAGGGGATTTATGGGAAGTAAATGGTTTGAAAATGAAATGAGTTTGAACTAATTTAAGTTATTCTAAATTATGTTCGAGCATTCTGGGCAAAGATAGCTGAGACTAGGTAAAAGAGGGTCAAAAAGCAAGAGAAATATTGTTTTACCCGTGATCTGCTAGGGCGGTCCCCTTAATTAGGGGTCGGTCCCTTTAAAGATAAGGGGGCCGCCCGTTATGAATTAAGGGGGCCGCCCTCTGCTGGTTTCCATTTTTCACAGAAACACGATTTTTCTCAAAATTTTTGTGAGGGTATTTCTGTTTTGGTGGTTTATTTGCAGCAAGCCCTATTGAGTTTTATGAGCATATTTAATCATATAACATGTAATAAACACATCAAATCATGAAACTAAAGTAGCATAAGTAGTCAATTAATAAAACAACCAAAGGTTTAAATTATCGTAGCAAACAAGTATCTAAAGATAACAAACACCTAAATCTTTCTGAATAAATCGGATAATCGCCACACGAGTTGTTTAGAACATACACATAATCAAGTTAAAAATTGTCTTAAACAACATTTAGCTATCTAGCTAATTTCTCTCCTATGTCTTCACTTCTTCTTGCTAAACACTCTTTTTAGTGCCTTTCCAAATGATTTAAACCCTCCGCGCATCTCCTCATACATTCGTTGCGTTTGGTTGAGCAAGGTGGTTTGTCGTGCAAAGAGAGTTTCATCGGTTTGTTTAGAAGAGGAAGGTATTTAGTAGTTTTGGTAGTCGAGTGGATGAAGAGAGTTAAGATAGGTGGTAGGAGATGGAGTACTTGCTCGAGAGGTATTTGGTAGTTTCGACATCATCATCATCATCGTGTTGGTGAGATGACGTACCTTGATGATGAGAGGATGAAGAAGAGATTAAACGACGTGCCTTGCCACAATCACTTCGAGGTCGTCGAGTTTGTCTTAGGGCAAGAGGACGCATGACTCGCTCAACAATGTCATAGGTGCCATTGTCAAGATAAGGATACGTTTCCATAACGTATCGATAAAGACAAGTTAAAAACATGCCATATGGAAGATTTGCGATTGGAGTAGCTCTGGCACATTCGATTCTTTTGACAAAGAAATAAGCAAGATTGTATTATTCTTCGGCAACAACACAATACAACATGTGAGCAAGACAGACGGGGAGACGGTCCCAATGTCCTCCTAGTCCGAACACATTCTCTCGAATGAGTTCTTCCCATTGCTTCATGTCGGGGCTTAGTTCTTTTGTGAGAATTTGATTTGGATTGAGAGCGACTGTTTGACTTTTAATGGTACGGTCTACCACGACACGTTCCAATTCAAGAAGTTAACGAATGTCGTCGGGAGTAGGAAGATCGGTGCAATATGGTCCCTCTGTTTCTTGAGAATATTCAAGAGATGCAAGGTCCCACTCGTTTGTAAAAACGGCTTGACCATTGTATGGAATTTTGAGGATTTGACCGAATTGAGCGAGAGTAAGAGTTATGAATTCGTGTTGAATCATAAAAGAGATGACAAGATAGCCATAGTCATCGGTTTGTACCGTGACTTGACTATAGAAGTCTAGAATAAATCTCGAAACAATCGGTTCGTTGATTTGAAAGAGACAATTGAAGCGAATGTTAGTAAAGAGACGCTCGATATTGTTGGATTTGTAGTAGGCTTGATCAACAACACGACCTTCGTGAATGTTGCGGTTTTTAATAGGTTTGTAGAATTGGGCAATAGTAGGGGAGATGCCAGGAATTTTGGATACTTTTGGGATGTAGGATTTAGTGAGAGATATATCGGTGGTAGTAGCTTTCGGCATTTTTGTCACCTAAACAAGTCAACAACAATGTCAAAAAAAATGCAAAAATAAAAAGAGTATGTAAGAAAAATACTATATGTGGAACCAAAATTACTTCGACTCAAAAATAAAAACCTAAGAAGTAATTTTTATGTTCCTTAGTTTATTTTTAACTCAACTTTAAGTATTGATAAATATATACATTAGATTGTATATTTTGTCAATTCATGTGAGTTTGTTTGCAATTGGCTTATCACTAGTAAAGTACTTATTTTGACTCAAAGATTCTTATTAGTTCGTGATTAGCCAAACGCTCCCTTATGGGTAGAAATCTTGTCCAATATGTCAAAATATATATGAATTATATATTTTGATGACTCACACTAGTTTGTTATGTGTTTATATACGTGATAAAAATGTAGTGATGGCCATCTCGACTCTAAACAATCATCCTAGGAGGATTGAACCAAAAACTCTCCTTTATTGTTTATGAATATTACTCTATGATTGAGAAATATATATATATATATTATATTTATACTACTTTATATATATATACTTATAGTATATATATTGTGTGTGTGTGTGTGTGTTGTGTGTTGTGTGTTATGTGTAGTCGTGGTTTGGGATAATCAATATTTGATTATTTTTAACATGTTTTGGCATTAATCAACAATGTGTAAGTTTTAAAAATACATATATGTAAAAAATTCGGCCATATGTTCATAAGTATACATGTTCTTAAAATTTTGACTCAATAAGTGTTTTGATTCAATCCTATCAAGGTTGTAGTGTTCCTATGACTATGGGAATCATTATAGTTATGGAAATCCTAGACTAAATCAAGAAATATAACAATAATGAATAAACCCCATTTTTGTTTAGAAACAAAATTGGATGAAATCAAACAAAAAGAAGGTTGGAAAACTTACAAGAAATGTTGTTGATTGACTTGTTAGTGAAAGCCCTTTGTGAATTTTGGTTAATTGGAAGATTTGAGGTTTTGATTTTGATGGTAATGGTGATGGTATTTTCGTCACAGTAGGTAGGAGAAGAGGGAAGAGATAAAAGTGATGTTTGGTATAAAATTTGACTGTAAGGGGGTGTTTGGTTTCGCAGATAGGTGGTCCCCTTAATTAATTAAGGGGGCCACCCTTTTTACACGGTCGGTCCCCTTAATTTTAAGGGGGCCGCCACTTGAAAAAAAAATTCTTCGATTTTTAGCTAGTTTTGTGAGAATAAATATTGATAATTTTTAATTGACTCTTTGTTTAATTAAAAAGTTTCTTTGACTGTCTCAGACGAGATAATCAGGATGTCAATACATAAGATGATTTGGTGACTAGACTTCTTGCGAACATGATGAAATAATTTCTTCGAACAAAAAAACTAATTGATACATTTTGAAATGGGAAAGAGTAGATATTGTGGAGGATGAGAGATTGGAATGGAGTAAAGACTTCAACAAGGCGATTTTGATAGACGTAGTTGAGGCGAGCGAGATGACTGCGTGAGGTTGGAAGGGAGTTTGTTTCATCCATAGTGGTTTAAGACTTTTCCGATGCAAAACTAATCCTACTTCTATGTTAATTATTATCCACTAAATCTTTTTTTTCGTTACGTGAGTTCGTGGCCATAGAGGATTTCAATTTATATGGTTCATGGATATTCCATGTGAAGGAATGGTTCTTATGAACAAATTCTTTTAAAACTAGAAAGCCATCAAATGGCATTTCTAGTGGATCTAGATATTTCGTAACTTCACGAATACCAAGTATTTCATATACCAATCTATTAATTCTTACGTAATTAGAAAGTGAGAACGTCTTAGCCTTCAAGGATAATTACTTTAAAATCTTCTAGGTTAGCAAGCTATTTAAGGATGAGATTTATGAAAATCCTATATGAGTCTTCCAATTTTGTTTGACGAAAGCCTAAGGATGCTTTGTAGATGTTTAACCTCAGAAGATATGATGATTTATCATTTGGTCCCCATCGTTCATGGGTCCAAGTTATGTTTTTCCGAACTGTTTTGATTTGATTCGAAAACATGTACGGTGAACATCTTCCAACATTGATGTAAAGCTTGGTTGGTGTGGATGATTTCATATTGGTGATTAGTGTGAGAGTAATTGGGTCTACCTTGGTCCCTCTCCTAGGTGAGGTGTTTTGAGAACGAGGATGAGAGTTTTCACTTTCTTCTCGGGAGGAGGTGTTTTAGATCCTCATTTTGGGTTAGTAAATCGACTTAGGGTTGTTTTTAAGAAAGGTTTGTAAAAATGTTTTACCTCACCATCACTTGCAATAGGAATTTTAGTATTGTTTATAAGTATAAATTTTGGTTTTGAGTTTGGGTTTGATTCTATTAATTTTTCTTTCGACTCGACTTCTTAAGCTTTTACAAAATTTACTTGTTTGGTTTCGCTAGGTGACCCTTTGATAAAATTAAATCCTAAACTGGATTTATCTCCGAAAGGTTTTTGAGAACTTACTATTTTCTTAAGTGAGTGACTACTATCATTAAATTGATTTAGCCTAGATATTTCTTTTCTAAGCTTCTCATTTTCAAACTTAAAGTCTTGACATAATTTGCATTCTTCATTTACTTCCTTATCTTTTTCTAACCTAGATAATTTATCTTTTAATTCTAGTGCTTCATTCTCTAATTCTATTTTAGCTTGTTTTAGAGTTTTATTTTTAGCCATGACTTTTAGTCCTATTTTGCATAGTCTACTATATTCACTATCTAAGTCATTTTCGTCTAATGATGATTGGTCATCACTAAAGTATTCGGTTTCGGAAAGTACCTCATTGGAAGCTTTAGCCATAAGACACTTTTCGTCCTTTGTCTTCTCCTCTTCATCTTCGTCGCTATCACTCCAAGATCCTCCAACAATACGCCTTTTTTGATTTTGATATTTTGATTGTTTCAGACATTCTCCGATGAGATGATTTGGATCTCCACACTTAAAGCATTTTCTTTCGCCTTTGCCATTTTTGTCGTCTTTATTTCTTTGGAATGATTTTCTTTCTTCATGTGGTTGTCTTACGAATCGTCCTCGTCTTTTGAAGAATTTCTTGAAGTCTCTTACGGCCATGGCGTATTCTTCATCTTCACTATTGGAGGTTGAGCTATCATCATCACTAGATTCCTTTCTAGCTTTCAAATGCAATTAGAATCTACTTTTTTTCTCCTTTTGCTGTATGACGGTTTCAGAATCTTTCTTAAGTGCTTCTTCATAAACCTTTAAATTTCCAATGAGTTCGTCAAGTGATAGAGTTGTTAGATTCTTTGATTCTTCAATCGCCGTGACTTTTGCGCGCCATTTAGGATGTAATGCCCTAAGAAATTTCCTAACACAATTCTTGCTAGAAAAACCTTCATCAAGTGCTTTTAGACTAGTAATAATAGTGTTAAATTTAGCAAAGGCATTATCTATTGATTCTCTTGCGGAATCTGAATTGTTATAGTGTGAACAAGAAGATCTATTTTGTTTGCTTTGGCTTGGATTAATTACCTTGATGACGTGATTAACATAAGTATCCAATTTTCATTTGCGGTTTGACAATAAAAACTTTTCATTATTCTTTACGTGATAAGCATTATAAATTACCATTTTAGCTTCATTATTTTTAGCAAGTTTCTTTTTAAGATCATTATTTTATTTATGAAAAGGTACAATTTCATCCTTTTTAGTTTCGGGATTATTTTGAATAGGAGGAAAATCACCATAGGTAATAACATGCCAAAGATCTAGATCTTTTGATTTCACATAAGTTTCGAATCTATTTTTCCAATAAATAAATCCATCACTTTCAAATAGTGGTGGTCTTTGCATAGATTGCCCTTCTAAATATTTTTCCGATTCCATAGATCGATTCAAGTTTTAAAATACAATTTATTTTAAAAATCTTGTTTGACGTGGCTCCTGATACCAATTGTGGAAAACTAGAAGGGGGGTTGAATAGTTTACCGCTTTTTAAATTAATGTTATGTTTGTTTATAAAAACTTAGATTCGACTTTATGTGATCTCAATATGTGCACAATATGAACAATACAAGTAAGTAAATAAATGACAAGTAAATATGAAAGACAAGAGATAAGAGTTAGAAAGATCAAACCACAACACAAGGATTTATAGTGGTTCGGTAATGAAGCACCTCTTCACCCAAACTCAAGAGTTCTCTTCACTATGTCAACAAACTCCCTTTAGACGAAGAAAACCGTACACAACAAAGCTTACACCAATTTCTAACACTAAGCCAAATGTCGAGTTCTAATCCTAGCTAGAACCAATCTATCACAACTTCTAATCACACCACTTCACACCACTCCACACCTTTGCTTCACTTCACAACTTCTCTTCACTTCACAACTTCTCTTAACTTCACAACTTCACTTCGCCAAGACACTACTATGATCAC
>BQNB010026708.1:0-10578 GCA_026074375.1 Tanacetum coccineum | reverse complement strand
TTGATTAAATCGCTCCTCCATTCTTGCCATAACATGATCTTCCAATTCTTGTTCATGTATCTCATTAAGAGTCCAGTTTTTCCTTGGAGGCATCTTAATCAGGAACTTTGGCTCTTGATACCAACTGATATAGACTAAAAAACAAGATAACAAATTGGATCTGTTGATTCTACGAATACCAGAAACAATTCTTCCAATAATCGTTGATTCGATTGAATACTGATTATTAGGGTAAAAAAATTTGGCAAACAACGGCCAATGGTTTATTTTTATTAAAACTGATAACTGCCCGGCTAGGGTTACAACAGATTGTTTAATAGGCTTACAAAACTAAAACGGGCCTAAAAAAATAGATGGGCCATGAGCTAGAACAAAAACAAGTCCAACAAAAAAATCAAAAAAATAGAAAAATGTAAATAACTCATAGTAAACGAGGGTTTTGGGCCTTGAAAAATCCATAACCAACTAAAATGTAGATAAAACTGCGTCCGCCTTGTTTTTCCTTTCGATTTGAGTTGTCACGGGCCTAAAACGGACTTACAGTTCAAAAGTTATGGTTGTTTTACTGAAGCCATTTTCTTCACACGATATTGGGCTTCTAAAAACAAGTCAACCCGTTCTTCAATACTTGGGCCTCCATCAGCATCGCATAGGACTCTTCCTCAACCCTTGACGACCGAACACTTATGTCGAACAATGTTGCCACATCCTTTCATTTCGGGGAAAGAAGTCTTCTTCACGACTATCAGTTGACACAACAAGAATAATTCACATTTATCGTAGGAAAATTTCCTTTACCGCCATTAGTCGGCATAACCAAGGTAATACGCACTTTTGATGTAGGAGAAGTCTTCTTCATTTCACACATCCAATATCGGAGTTATCAAAACCCTGCTTTCATCCACTTTGGTGGTCTTATGACCCCAAGAAGATCTTTTCTCAATGTCGATACCAAGTTTCTCGGTATCACACCATCTAACTAATTTCATTCATTTATCACATAAACTACCGGGTCTATGCATATATACCCATTCGCAGTGACATTCTATGCCGATACTAGTTCTTGAAAATTCGCCGTTACACGGCATGCGGATATTCAATCCGGCTTCATACTAAGTCTCGCTATAACAAGCAACCGGTCTACTTCTTAGGCGACCTAAACTCTATAGTCCCTCCTAAGCTTACTTACAACGACTAGTTCCATCAAAATCTCTTCCACAAGGTCAGGTTCAAGTGACCTTCTAAGTCACTACACAATTTGAAAATTTCCATCATCTATAAAAATATCATTTCAGTTGGAGTTGCATAAAAAAATTCAGATGGTTCGAAATCGGCATGCTTTGTAGAATGGCATTCATAATTTTTTTTGATAAGCGTTTAAAATGGCTCACGGGTCAAAATCATTGATTTGTAAAATGTCATCATGTTAGTTTAAAGTTGAAGATCATAGCAAGTATAAAGAGCACCCAACAAGGATAAGGGTAAACAAAGAAGATGCAAGCCCAAAAGAGTGCTAGCGGGAACCGCTATACTTTCCCAAAAATCCGGATCATATCGAAGCATGATGAAATCTAAGGTAACAATAGCAACCTAGCCCAAACCACCCATGCTACTAGAGTATCACATACATAGCCCGCATAGAGCTCTAAAACAAAACCATGACTAAAGAATGCACAATCACAACACTGGTGTTAAGATAAAAATTTTGAGGTAACAATGACCTCAAACCAATAAACCTTTAGCTTCTTGATTATTTTCTGGATTTTACCTCCTCATCACTTTCAACGTATCTCTTAAACCATGAGTCCGCAAAGCTTGGAACAACCGCTCAAGTTTAAGTTTGTTCAATATTTGAACCTCCAATTTCACATATTCAGGTGTTGCCATATAAATTCTTGGACTTATTACTCATTCAAATTCTTGTCTTAATTTTTCGACTAGTTTTGCCATTTTGGCGATAACTCATTTGTCGAGTGTCAATACAACTCCATCTGAATTCCTACATGTACCTAGTATGTTTCTCTATCTCCTAGTCAAATTTTCCCCAGGTCTTTATATAACAAAAATATTTTAAAACACTCCTAACAAGATGTTAATCAAAAGCAGTCTCTAAGAAATTCAAATTTTTGTAGCTTACGAAAACGATCGAAATCTGAAACCTATGGATATCATCGACGTGAGCCCAATTGAAGTTAATAGACCTATGAGTCCTCTATAGGTACCATAATTTCCTTTTGAATAGTTAATACAAAAACATCGGCTTGATCAACATTTCCTCTCTTAGGCTTTCTCATTCCTATACCTCATCTACCAACTCGTCCACCCGGTCCCCTCCTTGCGATGCTGCAGTAAGCCGGCCAGCACTTTGGCGGTATTATTTATACGAGGGAGAACATGGGCAACGTTAGGTACGAGGGTTGGCTAATATATATATAAAGGCCACAAAATACGAAAATCAAATAATCACGCTCTCGAAGCAAAACCAAAGGTAAAAATCTTAAACCGGGTTTGTAATTACCCAATACTCAGGAATTTTTACCAAACCAACTAAAACACAAACAACACTAGATACATACCATAACAATACTCATATACGATCCCATGGTGTCAACACTAATTTGAGCGAGCAGGATGACGTAAGTATACGTAAGTCGCGATACATTTATAATTACGTTGGCCACCGTAATTATAACTGCATCTCGTCCCCATGCATACCTAGTATCAAAACCCGCACATCTCAGTGACTGACTTTACTACTATCATATAACGCGGACATGCATAAGCAATCAAAAACAACATACCACATACATAGATCTACAACCCAGGATACCTTACAGAATTCTTCAGGTCAAAATCATTTCAAAAACAACAAACAACCTGTCGGTTCATAAGAGTCTTCTAAACCTAATTCAAATCCAACCAAACACCATTTTGATTCATCCAAACCCTAATAAAAAGCCGTGCCTAATTATTTGACACACTAATAAACACAAAGCTTATGGGTTTCCAGAATTCAACCTTTAAGACTTACTAGGTAGAGGTCTATGCAAGGGAATCGAAACACAACACGACAACTTTATTTGAATGTTCCAAAAATAGACGTTCTCAAATGACACGTAGCAGGGAAAATCGAACACACAATCGGGAGATAGTGTCGCGTCCATGATGCTTATATTAGCAACAGTCTAATATATCATTTATACATACACGAAATTATACTCATTATATAACAATGATGCTTCCATCATACATCCTTAATACTTATCATAACCGAAATTTATGCGGGTAACGAATACAAAAATATATATATATCAGATCATCATAAAACGAATGTCGTATATATAAATACATATGCCTACATATTACTTACACCAAGTGTCACCCACTTGTTATGCACATAGAATGCAATTAAAAGCATCACACATGGCATCCAAGGATCAGAAACAACGCGCGCGCAGATATCGAACAACGATGAAAGACTCGTGAAAAGTTTCGAAATCAGTTGTAGTCCATGTTTTTGAAAAACGACCTAGTTCGCTACAACTCGTGCTCAGATACCAATCTGTAACACCTCCAAAAATCACAACACAGCGGAATACCACTTTGGGGTGCTACTTTATAGTTCATGCACACGAGTTACAGAAAACGACCTCAAATGAGACGTTTATAAAATAAAGTATCACATTCGACTTTTATTAAAAGATCAGAGTTGCAGAGGTCCCCAAACAGTTTTAGAAAGATAATTCTAATTAAGTCAAAACACGACTCGATTTCCCAAAAATAATTTCGTCGAATGTGTATTATTCACCAAGTCCAAATCCTTAGACATCCGCGCGTCAATCCCATCCAAGCAAGCACGAGCATAATCACCTGGGATAAACATGCTAAAAACGTCAACAAAAGTTGAGTGAATTCATAGAGTTTATAACCAAAAGTGGAACACAAGTATAATATCAAAACTTGTAAGCATAAAGGAAAACTTTCAATCCATTATTGCATTGAGCTCGTGACACCGACACCTTGACCGTACACATCCTGATGTGGTGATTGTGCACAAAGTTTGCCCCACATTTCTATGGTACAATTGCCACATACCATCTACTTCTACAATACAAAATGTCCGTTACAGGGTGTTCTCTATTCAATTCAGGATTCAGACCCTAGACAGGGTGTCAACCCAATAGATCTATTATTTGTACCAAGCGTCTTACCCCGAAGGCGTAAGTTAACGGTTTACGATATTAGGGACTTTAGCAATAGCGACTCATGCAGATAATATCAAAACAATTCCAGCTTACCATAAAACCACTTGTGTTCACAATTTCAAAACAAGCATGTATCCCTCCGCGGGTTTATAAAACATTTAAAACATTTAAAAGCGGGGCTATGAACTCACCTTGATCGAAGACCACGATCAAACAATCCAAATAAATCACAATCGTCTCAAAAGCGAACTCGGCCACGACCTATAATTATGTCGCTCGGTTACAATACTATAAAGTACGATCGAATGATGCATACATCGCAACGATAGAAATCGTATAAATCATACATGTGATGAGAAATCCTATTGCGCGACCTAGATCTTAATTCTTAGTATACTTTAGATACTATCTTTCTTTCAAACATATGTCGTATCACTTTATTGAAAACTTTCTATTTTCCGAAACTTTCGATTGTTAGAAAGTTACTATTTTTGGAAAGTCCGATCATTTGGTCGTGTTAGTCCATAGAATATTTTATTTTCCATTTTTAATCATCCATCAAAGTCTCTCCATTAATATGACACCCTCGACGATACTTTTCCGTATATACTTATATCACTACAACATTTACCACTATCCACAGTGACATTTCCACGCCTTCCCGGGCGACATGTCGCTGGGGATACTCATCCCGGGAGACATGTCGCCCGGGATAATTTGAAAGGGAAAGCTCGCTAAGGATTCTTTCCCGGGCGACTTTCTCGAGCGACTTGGTGGGACCCACACGTTTTCAGCCAAACTAATATGTGCCACGGTGGATACGTATCCTGGGCGACATGTCGCCCGGGAAAGTGGTGTTATAAAATAATGATTAGTATTGATGAATGCTTAATTAATTAAAATAGCGTTTTCCCGGGCGACATGTCGCCCGGGAAAAAAGAAACTAAAAATTATTTCGTCACTATCCCGGGCGACATGTCGCCCGGGAAAAGGGAAGGAGGGAAAAAAGAAAAAATAAAATAATTTCTCACTTATCAGGGAGACATGTCGCCCGGGGATTAAATTATAATTTTTTTAATTCCCGGGCGACATTGTCGCCGGGGATTTGTCGGCAAAAAAATTTTTGCAGGCAGCCTGCACAGCAGCTATTTTCCAGATTTTTTTCCGGAATTTTTCCGGAAAAAAATCTACCAAACATCAAACCTGTATAAACCAATATAGACTCTATCCAAATACATCACAACTTGTACCAAAACACAATACAATATAACGGATCAACGCATTTGATCTAATAAAGCTAAATCGTCCAAAATCCTAATAAACACAATATAGTCTACAAAACGGGGCTTACTATTCACAAACCTTGAATTATCCGCAAGTTACAAATCAATATTCAACTAGATAGGGAGACAAATGTTTACATAAAGGTCGCCAAGATCAACGTAAAGAAACAAAATAGCATACTAACCAATATATAACATCTCTAACTATCGCCATCCTCCTCGTCCTCCTCGTCCTCGCCGCCGTCCTCATCGTCGGCTATCTCATCATCCCCGCACCCGCCACTCCCGCTACCGAACTCAGGTGTTGACTCATACTGTGTCAGCATCTGTGAAAACTTGTCGTCACTTCTAAAAAGCTTCATCATCAAGTTCACCTGTTTGGTTAGGTACTTGTTCTTCTTTTTCAGCTTTTCGACATCGCCGGAGTTGTGCGTGCATTGAGGCGGGGGCGGAGGGGGCGGAATGAGGACATCTCTGGCCCGTCCCGGTAGTACCCTACCAACACCGGGAAGGTGCCCCCGCTGCTTGCCCTTTCGAGCCATGGCATTGATCTCTTCATCAGTGTAGGGCACACCCGACTCGGTGTTGGAGCCTAGAGCCCGCAGCCTCACCATCTCCTCCTATGTAGTGACAAAAACACAAGATAGTTTATTTATTAGTCGGGTTGATACATTATTTCTCGACAAATCATTAAAGTGGGTGTTTTGAAACAAAACTTACGTATATAGCTCGGTCCTCATCCCGTATGAATACCCCGTTAACGGTGTGCGTCACGAAGAAGGTGTCGATGAGCGACGGGTACTCTCGAGTCTCTAAGCTCGCCATCTGTACATACACACGTAAGATGAAACAAATTAAAAACGACAAATCACAACACACTAAAGCATATAATCAGATATATATGTATATATGTATGTAAAATAATTATAATGTTTATTACCATCTCATCTCGAAGGCGAGCAAGTGATCGGGATCCCAGCCGGCAAACGACCGTGCTCTTTGCTCGGTTTTGGCGATTTTGAGCAGCTCGGGCTTGGTTCCTGGGATCATTCCAAAATGTAATCTGGGCATCCCAATCTGCCGGGGTAATGCTCTCGGGACGTCCCTGTCTGATCGTCTCCACATCATAAGTCCCGGTCTTGGGGTTTATAACCCAATGCCGCTGCCCTTGAGAGAAGCATTTTGGTAATTGTACAGCTTTTGGAGATGCTGCTGGATGCCCGCATTAATATCTGCCCAGTGCTGGGATTGCATATGAGGTGTCAAGTCAAACTGGGTCTGCAATCATATACAACAAAACAAAGACAGAGTTAGAGATATAATTTATATATTTATCTAAATTTGTTTATTTATTTATATGATATGTAAAAAAAAAAACGAATTTAGATAATTATACACAAATTAAATAAATGAACAGATAATGAAATAAACATAAAGAGATAATGAAATACCTGACCAATATTTGGTCCACGAGCGCGCCTTCCGCTCCGCCGGGACCTTCTGCCAAGATGGGTAGTACAAAGGCATCTCCCTGATAAGCTCCCCAAGGTAGTTAGACCAATGAGATGCATGGCCACCGAGAGGCATCATGGTCTTTTTGTCGTCCCACTCAAACCGAATCGGGACGGGGCCTTTATCATCGGTGATCTTCTTTAACCCGAGGTTTCGGGTCTCCTGGCGGGTATGTAGTCGGCCCGCTTTCCTTCCACCCAAATTGGCTTTACGGGTGCCTTTGCCTGCAAAATCAAGTGAGTGATAAAGTCATAAAAATTCAATGTATCAAATTTATCAAATTTAGGCTTGTATTACAATAATCCAGAAATTCTTACCTCGGTTAGCGAAGCAACCCCCGCAACCGGTAGGTATATGGTGTGAAGGGGGACGATCATCACCGCCACCGTCACCGCCGTGGCCCCGTGCAACATCCGTTGACATCTGTACAAGTACAATTAGGATAACAATATAAGATAAATTCATGAAGAAAAAATAATTAAAGCATGCACACATCCAAATACATACATATCCAAATAAATATACACATTTAAACAATCCACAACAATTTCATTCATTCATTGAAATATATAAGTGTCTTTTGCAAGTTACAACTCATGGATAATCTTCTTCTTCACTAGAATAAAACAACTTCTACACATCATCATCCGCACATTGACAGTTCTTCACAATCATAATCTGCTAATCATAGGAAGGCATCTTCATCATCAATAATATCATCGTCTTCGTCAAGATCAATGATATCTGGCGGTGCGTCAACCTCCGTTGATTGACCATCTATATGCAGGGTCGCATTATTTAAGTCATTCAAACTAGTAGAAAGTGGGAGATCAGATGAGTTTGTTCAAAATGTATAACATCGGGATCTTCCTCTACCACATGATGACACCCCCGTTCGAAAACTTTTTATGATTCACATCTTGGACGACCTTCCAGTTGGGTGGTCGTCTGGCCATATCTTCAAGGTAGAAGACTTGTTTGACTTGTCAAATAAAGATGGGCTCAATGAAATTATAAAAACATGGACATTCAAACATATACCTAAACGGGCTTAGATAAAAAGCCCAGTCAAGTCTCACATATATGATATATCTCCTTTAAAAACCTCCAAATCCTAATTTGATCTACACTGCAGTCTCCACAAGTTCTTTCCTTTGTAACATTTTGTTATTGTTTTTTTGATACCCAAACTATCATCTAACACCAAAACCAATAAAGCACAACAAAACCGTGATAGTTGCAGCATAGATGGTGGCAGCAAAAATCAGCAATGGTTGTGGCGACGGAGAAGGTGGCATACGATTTGAGAGAGAATGATTTTGATACCTTTTTTTTAGTGTGAAAAAATGAATTTTTTGTTTTTGTTTTTTAGGTATTTATCTATTATATCTAAAGATGGGTATTCTAATTTATTGTGCAGGTGCCCATAATGAGTGTGGAGGTGCTCATAATTAGCTTTCGACTGTATGTATTCCAACGGCCATGGGTTACACACCCCCATCTCCAAGAATGTGAATCATCGTAGGCTTAACTTCGTATGAGATTTAAAGATCCCAGTTCATTTATAAAACACATAAACACACGTTTTAAAGATTGGAAGAAGAAGAGAAAACATTCTTCAATCTTTCTTGCCCACTAGATCTGGATATTGGGTTTTAAAACCTATGCTCTACTCCCATTCCTTTATCAATACACATAAACATACGATTTACCCTAATTTTTATCCAATAATTATAATTTACAGTTTTTTCTTCTTAAAAATTTAGGGTTTTTTTAAAACTTTCTATGTCGTTCAATATTGTAGGTGCCTGAATGTCGAGCTAGGTTTTGCAACCTCATTGGGCAAGTATTGCTGAAGTCCGTAAGGAAGTAAACGTTGCATCATTATATGGCAGTCATGAGACTTCAGGGGCATTATATTGGCATCATTATCGGTCACTTTGTGCTTGAAGTTGGATCAGAACCCATCTGGTAGTTTAACTCCTTTGATGAACTAACAAAACTTTTTTCTGTTCTTTGGTGTGTAAGAATACGCAGCCTAAGGCTTTGAGCACTTCCCGTTTTTGGTTTGGCCAAGCCACAAGCCACTTTGAATGCCCAACATTTTCAAGTCTTGTCTTGCCTTGACGGTGTCTTTAGATTTGTCATTCATTAACAAAGTGTTCAAGATGGCCTCCAACACATTTTTTCGATATGCATGATGTCTAAATTATGTTTTAGTGTAAGAAAAGACCAATACTCAAGCTTGTAAAAAATAGGTCGTTTAGTCCAGTTCAGCTCGACATGAACATTACATTTTATCTTCACACCCCCATAACTCGGATGTTTACCCTTCACACGCGTGGGCAATCTAGCAAGTTGAGCCTGGATTTGATCCCGGTCAAATTTTCTAGGAGGATCACCGTCTTCTATCTCACCATTAAATTCAAGTGACCTCCTCCATTTATGGGGATTCTTTAAGAATCTTCTATGGCCAACATAAGCTGTTTTGCCTAACACATGCACATATGGAGTATCTTTATTACATGTAGGGCATGCCTTGTAACCTTGCCTACTTCACCCAGACAAACTATTTCGAGCAGAAAAATCATTGATGGTCCATAATACCATCGCTCTCATATTGAACTTCTGGCTGTAGCAACGTCTATAGTCTTGACACCTTTCAGTGCCCATAAAACCTTTAGGTCATCAATCAAATGCCTCAAGTAAACATCAATGTCATTTCCTAGGGATTTAGGGCCAGGAATTAACAACGTCAGCATAAAAGGACTCTCTTTCATACATAACCACAAAAGGCAGATTGTATGTTGTCAATATCACCAGCCACATGCTGTAAGCCTGACTAAGGTTGCTGAACGGATTGAAACCATCAGCAGCCAACCCTAGTCAAACATTTCTTGGTTCTTTTGTAAAATTCGAATACTTGGTGTCAAAGTTCTTCCATGCTCTACCATCAACCGAGTGTTGCATCTTACCGGGCTCCATACACTTTCCAGTAGCATGACAAGTCATTTCCTTTGCAGTGTGACTAGACTTGTACAAACGTTGTAGTCTAGGAATGATCAGAAAGTAACGCAACACCTTCTTAGAAACTTTCTTCCCTGGTGTGTTACTGTCTTTCCATCTACTCGTTTTACACACCGGACAGAAATGCACATCTTTGTTATTGTCGCCCCAAAATAAGAAGCAATCATTTACACAAGCATGTATCGACTCGTACCCTAACCCGATTGTTTTAAATGTCTTCTTTATTGCATAGTATGACGGTGGGAGCTTGTATCCTTTCGTGGTGGGAAATACATGTTGGAAAAACTCTAGCATTTCATTGAATATAGAATCAGTCAATTTACCTTTAACCTTAAAATAGGTAAACTTTGCCATAAATCACAATTGGGGTACAGCTCCTCGTTGGCACTGTCATATAACTCTTCAAACTTGTTACGTTTAGCTTGAGTCGGTTCATTACTTGTCTCACCAATATCTCCTTGAGTTTGCTTATTTTGTTCATTATTCGGAGGAATATAGCTAAGATCATTAAGTAACGCTATCATGTCACTCATCTGAGGTTGTCTTGTGTT
>BQNB010026707.1:4814-58325 GCA_026074375.1 Tanacetum coccineum | reverse complement strand
GTTTTAGTATAAAATGTTTTTCTTGCTTATTTAATTGTTATGAGTAGTGAGTAATAACTTGTGTTTGCTAAGTGATTAGTGATTTAGAATTTAACTTGTGTTTGCTAAGTGATTAGTGATTTGGAATTTAAGTGCGGTTTTAAAAAGGTATAAAAATTAATAGTCATTAGAATTTTTCAATTTATATACCGTCATTTACTTTTAATGCAATTTAAATACTTTTCATTTATTTAAAAAGCATTTTACTTTACTTGTCATTTAATTTCTTGAAACTTGTTTTCTAAGGATTTTAATTCGTTAAACCTAAGCCCGCACTTAAGGAACATTTCACGTCACTTAGCAAGCATTTTTGTCATTTATATCTTTTAGATCAATTTTAGTATAATCTTTTAGTTTTTAATCTTAGAATTAATATTAGTTTAAATTTTAGTATACAAATAGTTTAAAGCCAAAACCAAAATATTTGTCATTCAAGCACCAAACAAAACATTCTCACGAATTTCAATTCATCTCTCGCCGTGGAAACGACACTCGAAAGATAGACTATTATTTTTCCTAAAGTAATTGTCTTATCTGACGGAGGTTTTTGATAATTGCTTTGGTTAAAAGCGATTTTCTAGAACCCGACGGAAAATACTACTATACTATTATTGATTATGATCCTATTTATACTAATATATATATATATAGCGTATTAGTTGTATCAACTACAACTAATATAAACAATAAATATATGGGGTGACGCGTATTACTCTATCTAATCATGGAGTCTTTGAATTGTGTTTTCTTCTCTGAGAGAAATGAGAGTGTGTTTCTTGTGTGAGGAGGTCTAAGCTTTCATCTCAGCCATTGTATTTGACTTGGCTTCAAAAAGTTCATCATCACAGCCAAGAATTTGTTGTCTTCAGTCATGACGATTGGTGTATAAGGGGATTATTTCCAAGTGGCAAAGAAACACACACCACAGAAACACTGAGAATTAGTTTGAACAGAGGAGGAAACAACAGATGATCACTTTTGCGTCAACTGATAGCGTTACCACAACAAAGATCACATAGGTACAAATATGAAACAACAGGGAAGGTGACTAAACAAAGAAAGGGTCAAAATGGATTTTGGTTTTGTTCGTATCTGTTTTAGTAGAAAACAAACAGGAAAAGGTTTGTGGGGTCTGCAAGAATGCCGCCTGAACTTGTATTACTTGATTGCAATGGATACTAGTAAGTCCTAATATCAGTGGTCATAAGCACTAAAAAGAGTTCTAAGATAAGAACAAGGCACACAGAATTAGAACCCTAATGAAGTCTTGTCTACTTTAATGTGTCACACCCACAAGCCGTTAAGAGGACTAAACGATTAAATGAACATAACAGGTTGTATAGTTGTGGGGGGGCTGTTAGAGTCATTATCACAGTTAATGAAATGGTGCCCAGTTGGGCCTGTTTTAATTTTATGCATTTTGGGCCCTTTAGCTTCTAAGTCTTGATAACAAGTAACTTAATGGGCTGCCCCGGCCTATTAGATTTTGCTGGTTTGGCCCATTGAAGTAATTTTTTTAGTTCCGGCATCGACTTTGACTTTGACTTTTGTGACATTTTGTTGACTTTTTGGTTGACTTTGACTGGTACACGTTTTTCTATTTTGTGCTCGATTTTGTCTGTTTTTGGCTTCGTTTTTGTCCTTTTTGCTGATATCCTTATATGATTAGGTTAAAAGCGGGTTTAGGATCTTCTGCACAATATAAATGCAAAACACACAAATACAATGTATTTTTGGTATGTTTTTAGTCTTTTAAATCCGTTTTTATAGACAAAGGGTATGTGTAATTACACACATACCAAAGTTATACCTACGGGGTTTTATATTGTTTAAATAGTGTTCAATAATAAAGTTATACATACGGGGTTACATTGTTCAACATGGTATCGGAGCAGGTCTGATCCTCAGACCTAGGTGGCTATGTAGACCGCCCTCCACAAACCAGCCCCCGTCAAAAACCATACTCCGATACGGCCCCGTACAAAACCCCTCTAGTCCGCAATCCTTAACCCACATAAAAAAACAACATAATCCATATCTATGTTGTTCGATCCCAAGACCCTTTCTTCTCATTTGCAGAAGAGGGGTAAGATGAGTGGTGGTAGACGGGTTCAGATGCAGAGAGGATAGGAACAATCTATCAGTTGTGTGGGGGTCGTCGTTGAGTTGGGCGGAGGTGAGAGACGATTTTTGCCGTTTTTGTTAGAGCGAGATCACTATTGAGCTGATTGTATCATAAGATTTTGCTCTCACAAATTCTTTCTTGGCCGAGGCAGCCATGTCACTCATGAGAGGTGAGGTGTCTAGCCATCAGGACGAAAACAAGCGATTATGTGGATCATTCAGACGATACTATTTTTAGTCTCTTCTATAGGTAATAGCACACGCTTGTAATTCAACTATCAGTTGATGGTAATGATAGGAACAGATCGACTACTAAGGACAATCATTCTATGATAAGTTCTTTATGCTTAGGTGAGTCTATCACACTCAAGGTTAGGAGCCAACGCGAGTAATCTTCAGCAGAGCGTATATAGACTTGAGGGATAGAGAAGAGAGTCTACATATGTGGTACAGAGAGATAGATGCAAGCTAAGAGGGCACAATCAAGCGAGTAGGATATTGTCTTGTAAGTCAGTGTCTGGTCACACTAAGAGAGAGATCATACGCATATGGGATTCTAAGCTCCCAAATAGGTCCAAGGTAAGTGCTGACATGAGTGTGAGTCGCTTCTGTTGTATTTATACATCTAGCGTTTATTTGATTTTGCGTGCAGTCCTGTCCGTCCTTGTTGCGTGCGATGAGTATGTTGCCGCTCAGACTGCGGCGGGAGTTCTGTAGATTGATTAGGCCCAAGCCCGGTTATATTGTGTTGTTTGTATTCATATAAATTAGTTGTACATACGTATGTACTGTATTTTTATTCTCTATATATTTTATGACACAAAATATAGATGAAGTTAGTTATCGGAGTATGATGTTGGAGTCTATTCTGGATATTGTTAGATCCTAAGCCGTGTTACCGTCGTAGATTTATTCAATTCGGTGTTAATGATAAACTCCAGTTCTTTATCCAATACTAGGAGTATAGCTAGGTGGGATACGTTCGTAGGTGTGTTTGTCGAGACGATTACAATTGAATAGATAGAAGTTATATCTTATAAGATGAACACAGATTGATCTATCTCACTTCTCAAAGGACATAATAAGGGGATTGGGGCATAGAATGCTAGGCTATCTCCACGAGAAGTCCATAAACCGTTACTAAAAAAGGAAGTGAGTCAGATTATAGGAACTTGTAATATATATGAATGAAAATTAGGGTAATGGCGAGATGGACATTAACTTTTAGTGTTATTACTTTCTGAATTCATTGATTTGGTATTTTGAGGTTAACGGTCGAGTGTAGATAGAGAGTGTTAGAGTTTTTTCTTGTGAGTATGTTAAGTGTTATAATTAAATATAAATTTTAGTGTGGTTAAAGTTGTAGTTGGGGTTGAGGTTATGAGGGGGGGGGAGGGGGGGGGTTATTAATAATTTTAGTGTTGTGAGTGTTGTGGGTGTAAGGTAGATAATTTATAATTAAATTTTTAAAGTTGTGGGTGTGTGTAAGGTGATAAATTGTATAATTATAATTGGGTGGGGTTTTGGGTAATTTGATAATTTATATTATCATTGATAGAGATTTAGGTGAGTTATGAAAGAAAAATAATAAAACAATTCTGTTTGTTTAATGAATAAATAAAAAGTTAGAATTGTGTTATTATAATAATAGAATGTAATTTTAGGTCGAAATGTAAGAGAGTTCATTACTTGTGTGGGGAGTGAAGAGCGATATGTTCTCGGTTGGCGAGTTATTGGGGGTGGTAGACCAGATATTCGATACGTGGACATTATAAGTTTTGTATAGTATGTCTACTAACTCAATCATGATGTGATGAAGAAGTTAGTCACATGTTTCAAGGGGCGTGAATCATCACACACAGGCAGTACAGTGTGCAATACTGTTTTATGGTGGTTAATTATCTTATTGATATGGTATGATGGTAAGGATGGTTGATTGATGTGAGTGTGGGGTTTTGGTGAGAAGATGGTTTGAAGGGTGGGTTTTTGGGGGAGGAGGACAGATTAAGTAAAAGTTGTGGATGGTTGAGAACGTGTTAAGATTAAATTTAGAAATTGTAGAGAAAGAAGTATGTAGTGTAGCCGGATGTATTTTTGTGAAAAATATGTGTGTAAATTTAAGACTTATTGTCTCTCACGGCGTATAGAGTGTGTAGACGGGCTAGATCTACAAAAAGGGGAAATGAGAAGTTTAAAGATTTGTATTTTTGTTTATAGTTGTTTATTTTTTGTGTGGGGGGTTTTGAGCTTTAAAATTTTTTTTTGATAGTGGATATGTTATAAGTGAAAAAGTGTGTTTAGTTTTTGTAAAGAATCTTGAATAATGTTAAAATATTAGTTAAATTGTGTGTGTTTAATTATTTAATTTTTTTTTGAATACACTATGGTTGAGTTTAATTAATTGTTTATTAAGTATGTATGTTGTTTTTGTTTGATAGTGGATATGGATATTTATTTTAAGGAATTTTAAGGTAAAATAGATTGTTTTTTTGTGATGAAAATTTTATAATAAGATTGTTTATAATTGTGAATGAGGGTATAGAATTTTTTAGCACATTAGAATTCAATCTAATTCTTTTTATATATTTCTCACAGAGTTCCAAATAATTTTTATTAAATTTTAATAATATGAAAGATTTTTTTGGTATTAAGTATTTTTTAGATAATTTAGACTATATCAAATAAACAAAAAAACAGTAATATATGCATCACCTAACTAATATACAACATATAGAAAAAAATAAAATTTATTGTGTATAGACTTAATATAATAAATTTATAATTAAAGGAACTTTGAGAAAGGAGTATGGTGGAGGTGGGATACAACAGAATTAGCCAACAAAAAACACCGACTCGCCATAGACATAAAAAAAAAATTCCGTAATAGCACACTGAAGTTGTACAAAAAGAAATCATATGAAAAACACTCACATGTACTACTCTTGTAGCAAAACTCTAACACAATCAACATCTGATCTCTATTTTCTTTTTAAATTCTTCTTCTCATAATATTTCGGCTTAGATCTTCTCTAAGATTGCTGACGTAGATAGGTTATCATAATCTTAATTTTCATCTAAGATCATGATTGTATCGCTTGGTTTAATATTCACTATATTATGCACAGACAACTAATATATATTCGACAACAACATTTATTACTTGTATCATGACATAATTTTTTTTTTTGTGATCATTATAATATTTCTTCAATTAATCAAGTAGTGATTATACAAACAATGTCACAGGAGGATTACTATAATTAAGATTATTTTCTGCATGTATTACTGAACACATTAGTTAAATTAGATTGAAGTATAAAGGAGTATTAGAAATGTGAGTAGATAAAGGATAAAGATTTGGTTAGAAATTGTAAACAAAAGTTATTGAGTTTAGAAGATATTGGGGAGTGATGATTTTAATTATGTAGATGAATTTTGGTATAGTTGTAATGTTTGTAGATTGATTAGTGTGTAATTATATTGAAGATATTAAGGTTTATTTGGATATTATTAAGGAAATTAATAATTTGGGGAGGGTATTAAATGATTAGTTTAAATATAGATTATGAATTATAAAAAAGAAATTGGTAAAATTGAGCTGTAGGAGTAAATTAGATTTGTGGAGGGGTTTATTAATGTGTGAGATGGGTGTGGTTATTTTTGTGGAGGTTATGGATTATGGAGGGAGTGATAAAGTGGATGTTATTAGATTTTAGGAGTGAAGTGGTTGGGATAAAGATAGAGATGGTGGAGTAGTTATGTTTTGTATAATTGTATATGAAATTTGGTTAAAGGTTTTGTGAGTTTTTAATAGAGATATATATAAATAAGAGTTAAATTTTTATGGTGTATTTTTTGGTAGAGGTGGATAAATTGTGAAATATGGTGTATAGGTTGTTAATTGAATATATTTAGATTATGAGGTGATTGGTATGAGGTATGGTGGGAATTGATATGAAGAATGAAAAGTGAGTTGGGTTTATTATTTTAAATTAAGTGTGTATATTTAAAAAAATTTACAATAAGGGGATTGCGAAGAGCCGATTGATGCAGATATATCCAGAATAACTGGTGTGATCCTGATCCAAGAAGAGCGTCCGCCGGCAACGTACGGGCCCCGAAAACAAAATTGGTTTAAAAGACATGCGGCCGGGGGAAAACCGGAGGGAGCACCGGGGGAAGTACAATCGAGTCAATATACACTGTGTTTCTCCAGATTATAGACGTAAATGCGATGCTGCTGAAAAAGCGTACGAGGCGAAGAGATAAAAAGAACTGGCTATAATGCAGTGTAAAGAGCTGGAGTTTCTCATGATCGATCATTCGTCGTTGCCGCCAGCAAAACGAGCCATCATTGAAAGGAAACAAGCTGAAATAATGAGAAAATATCCAGACGCTTAATTTAGTTTCGTATTTTTATGTTTTTATGTTTTGTATCGTTTAATTTGTTTACGTTTCGTAGTTTTATTTTATGTTTAGTATGTTTTATGTTTATGTATTGTATTTTTATTTTTAATGAAATAAATTATGTTTATGTGAAAAATGGAAAAATAAAATAAAATTATGAGTGGTGAGACCCAAGTGAAGAGATATGGGTGTGTTATGAGTGAAGAAGTATTTTTGAGTGAGAGTTAAATGTGGGCTGTAGTAGGGCCCAAACGAAGAGGTATGATCATACTCCTTTCTCTTTGTTACATTTGATAATAACCACTTTAGTACTCCACTTCCATTGCAAAACAAACCAACCGACAAAATCATGGAGTAACTATAAACCCCTCAATTTCATTAACTGTTCTTTTTCATGTACATTTAAAAACATTCACTCATATCATTGACCCTATTTATTGATTAGTGGTATACTGGTATAAACATACACAACAAAATAGAGAAGAATTATCATGAGTGGGTTTTAAAAGCAAGAGCTACAGTAATCATATGTTCGATTCAACTTCTGCTGTTATCTGGTTTTATCTTTCACAAAATCAATTAAAAACTCTTACCCTTATCAAGATTCACACAATGGTACTTGTTTCTAGCTTTTTTTACTCTTGATTCTAAAACCCATTTGTTAATTTTGTTAATTTTATTGTTTGATCACTTATTTCTTTGTAAAGTTTGTATCTTTTTGGTTTATATGTATGGGTTTTGTACAAATCCCATTTTAGTTGCACTTAAGCTTTACCCAAATCGTCTTATCTTCGTCCTTCTTAATGCCGTGAAATAGCAACCATTCTTTCAAATGTTCGACATTCGTGATGTATGAAAGACTTTATAAGTCTATAATGATTAAATTGGTATGTGGAACATTAATTTATGTATGCTGCTATTCGATGACATTATTTCTTTGCAAATGATTTGTAAACTCTGTGCACAAGTAAAACTTCCCGAATTTGTTTTGTGTAAATAACTCATTGTGAGTTTCGATGGTTCTGATGTGTGATTGTTTGTAAAGTTGTTAGCTATACTCCGGATGAAATTAGGAATATGGAAGAATCAGCGCGAATACGAGTAGAATCTGAACCTGTAAAGCTCATTGAAATGGTTCGATTCACTTTTCACAATTCATATTGTTACTTGAATCGATAGTAATTTTCTATCATTCAGTCTGATTTTTGTTGTTGTCTTGTTAAAAGGTTAGAGAGATCCAGAAACATTTTAATGAAAAAGATGTAATTCGATTACCGCAGTCATTGAAGCAGAAGTTAATTAATGAGCTTGTAGAAGTCTTGAGAGTCGTGAATGCGAGCACTAACACAACTTTACAGCATGGTATGTTTAATTGTTTATCTTTAGTAATCAATTTGTTTCAATATTCTTTAGATCTTGCTTGTTTATTAAGTTACAATATTATAGATTAACTAGTATGTTATCGGCATCATTTTGGATAATGACTTTGATAATAATCAAATATACTAACTTGCAAACATGTATACATGTCTCAGGGGGTGGACCGAGGATCAATGTACATATTCTTCACAATGTGTCTTCTTTCTAAACATATACATTCGTGTATTCATTAATTATGTATATTTCCTTATTTGAATTCATTATTTTTTGATCCGTAGACATAGTACCCAACTGCATTATAGCTGTTAAATAGCCATCATATCCCAATGTTAAACATGATTTTCATTACAAGGAGACATTTTTAGCTGATCATACTCGGAGTGGACAGACTCCTGAAGTCACTGAATCTCTTAGCACAACCTAAAATGTTGGCTTTGGCACCTTTGCCCTTTAACTTTTTAAGGACTTCCCATACCAAATACGCAATGTTTGACTTTACAATCAGTTAGATATAAGTTTTTGAATTGAATTAAATGGAATAGATGAAGATTTCCCCTGTCACTATGAACATAATTGTTTATTGGTTTGTCAATTCTTGACTTTGAGTCAAACAAGCTACCTTTATATCAGAATTAGTGGTAGTATATATGATTTTTGAGGAAAAAAGATAATGACATAGAATTTACAAGTAAAAAATACAATAAAAAAAGAGTTAATAGATAGTTAATAATGTGAGCATAAGTGTCATAATTATAGTTATGATGGATCAAGGTTTGACATATACAGTCAAAGTATGGCAGCAGTGTGAGTATTTTACAGCTTTATTGCTTATTCTGAAATCTGGACTCGATAATGTATTTAATCTTATTGCATTTCACTTTCTTTTTGATGAACAGAAGCTATTCAACACTGGAGGAAGCACAAGCTACAGAAGCGAAAACGATTTTCAACGTGGAAAGACGCTCAATTCAATATCCTACCATAGGAAGCAGTTCTTTATAATGATCTATGCGACCTATTCATATGCACAATTTATACAAAATTTGTATTTTTAAGATAGATTTATTACCCAACTTATAGGAATACTTGCAAGAGCGATGGAGTCTAACTGGGCTGAGCTATTAGATGAAATTGGTCTTTGGATACCCGTTAGCATCATCAACAATGAACATAATGACAAACCCGAGGGTGAAGATGATTTTGGTAATTAAAACCTTATGTTTTCCTTTAATAATCTCTCCTTGTTATGATAATCATTTTATTTTTAAATGAAATATACCCATTTTTCAGATGATAAGATCCTAGCTGGCAGGTGGCCACCGCCTGAATGTAATGTGGAACTTCATACAGATTATGGTGGACAAGCAGTCAGATGGGGACTTTACCCATAATACAGAAAGTGCATATGAATGTTTGTCAATCTTGTTTGGATCACGCTAAGAAAAGCTAAACCAAACAAGTCAAAAAGAAATATAAGGGTTTATTGCCCTGAGGAGGAAGGATGTCATTCCCCGATAATATGAGCACAACTTGCAGGAATCTGCATGGAACTAACAATAACAGTAAAGTAAATTCAACAAAGACGTACATTCTTCCAGATAAATTATTATTTTTTTTATATACTCAGAGTCTTTTGAGTCTACACTGTCTCAAAAATTTAAATATGACATGCCCTTCTAATTTATGAGATGATTACGCAGGCTGAAAAGCCTAAAGTAAACTTTAAGGACATATATTCAGAGGATTACAGAAATCGTCACCCAAATGCACCAATGTTTGTTCCTTGGGTTTCGGGTGTTGTAAGTTCTTGAATGGTGAAGACATGCAAGACGAAGCCTGTATGTGTATCTTTATATGTGCGATTTTGGGTGTGGAGCATTTTGCATCTTTTACACAATTGTTGTTGCGGCAATGCTAAAAGCTTTTGCTCTATTAATGTAGCTTACAAAGTTATCTTACAATCTTAATCGATCTCCATTAAGCATGTTGTGTTAGATTGGAACAGTAAACATGATCAAATTGACATTATTGGAGCTATTAACTAACTCTTTAACCACCATTTCTAATAAAATTCATTCCATAAACAGATAAGAAATTATGACAATAAATAAAAAGAGAAATGATTAAGAGATCTAAAGATTGTGTCTGATTTCATGCCTAATCTTGCGTGGTAGCATTATGTTGGTTGCAGCTAGCGGACCCACTGGTTCACAAACCAATAAAACATTGACGCATAGGTTTAAACATGAAATTAGTCACATATTTAGTCCTTCAAATCATTTCTCAAATAAAAAAATGATACATCTTTTAAAGCGCATTTTAAAAAAGACGCTTAGTGATTTTATAAAAGGTAAATTTATTAATGGCTCAGTAAAAAAGAAAAACAAATTCTCGACTTTTAGTCTTAAAATATTAGAGATTTTAAGTTTAAAATTCCTTGTATTTGAGAGTATGCAAACACCCATCACACCACAACTATCCTCTCTAGCGATCTCGTGATATGACGATGTAGGTGGAGACACTAGTGACATCTAGCGTGGTGAATAAGTGAGTGTCTTGACGTTAGTTAGGTCAATCTCTCATTCGTCTGAGTATCTCAGCTATCATTTCAAACACACAATGGATTCTATATGAGATTCAACTCACAAGTTTGAGTTCATTCACACAACATAGCTCGATCTCAACATACAGAACTCAACATCACATAATATAGATCTATTTATCTGCAGTAGGTCTTCCTAGTCATGATTACGATCTAGCTATAACAAATATAATTACATACTACTGCAGGTCTCAAAGAGTTATATTAACTCTGATACACACACAGTATATTCACAAGAGATAATATCGAACAGTAACCTAAGCAGTAATTCCATAGACCTCATATCTACTTAAGGAGCACTCAACATTTACGTGAACACTACACTTACACTCTAGATAACTGTCCATTAGATATCAACACTTCGTTCAGTAGCATAGTTAGCAAAGATCAACACACTAGTTCTTTCGTCACATTTTTGAGCTTAATCTGGCGCTTGTTTTAGATACATCATTCTCTCTACAATAGATTTCATTCAACGGAGGAATAAAGACTTCCACGTATTAATTGTTAGAAGCGATCGAGGGCAGCTTAAACTACTACTTTACATCCCTTGGTACATTAAAAATAATACTAGTATCATCTTCAAGAACGCATCTTACTAACATCTTACTACCTCAAAACAGCTACACACACACACACTCTTTCTTGTAACACATATTTGTTTCATAGCTATTATAGTCACCAAAACGTTTTTAATGAAGACAAATGAATATCTTCAAATTAGCTATCTACTAGAATGTAATTATATACAGCTATTAACTAGACTGCGAATAGTATGATTTCTATTGTTACATGTCTACGATATATTTTGGGTTTGGTTGGTGTGAGGGGTGAAGGTATCACACACACCTATAGGTAGAGTTTTGGTTGGGGGTGTTGTTTAATGTTTAAGGTTTGAGGGTCTTAGATGTATTATTGGTAGTTGTGGGGTATGAATAACGATTAGGGTGTGGTTTTAGAAAAAGTTTATTGATTGGGTGGGAATAAAAGTTTGTATATAGATTTATTAGAATGTTTAGTGTTATTTTAGGGGTTTATTTTGTTATAAATGTTATTGTTTAGGGATTGTGGTTAATTATTGGTTATTTGTATATTTGTGATGTTTATTATGGGTTGTGAGTGTTTTAAGATGAATGTTGAGATGGGGATGTTATATTATGTTTGGTTATTTTGTTAATTTATGTTTTAATAAAAAGTTTGTAATATTAGTGAGAGAAGGTGAAGTAATTTGTGAAATAAAAAGTGTTGTTGTATGGGGATTTGTTAGATTAAATTTTGTAAAATTTTTGTATTGATTGATGTATTGATTGGGTGTTTTATTATATTTATTTATATTAGGTTGATTTTTTAATGAGAATGTAGATTAAGGGGTAATGATGTATGGCATAGGATATATGTATAAAAGTGTTTGAAGGATTATAATTTTGGTTATAAATTTTATAAATTAAGTATGATGAATTGTTTTAGATGTTGGGGAATTTCTGGGAGTTAATTTTTTAATTGGTGATTGTGTGTGGTATGTTTTGGGTTGAGGGGATTTTTTATATAAAATGGGGGGGTGTTGTTTTGGAGATTTGATAATTATATTTGTGGTTAATGGTTTGATTACGTTATGTATTTACATGTATGATGTTTGGTTTGGTTGTGGTTGTATTAATTTTTAAAATGGTATGGGTTGTAATACAATGTTGATAGGGATTATTTCTTGGGATTATGATTGGGTTATATTTCATTCTGTATCATTTGGTGTATTGGTTAGATGTTTATATATATGACATATGTTTATTATTGTAGTTTATAAAGATGGGGGTAATGTGTTAGGTGGTTTGTTAAAAGTAATTATAATAACTAAGTTTAAACGTGTGGGACTTTTTATTTGCAATGGGACTTTTTGGGTCGACCTTTTGAAACAACCATATTATGTATTTAGAAATATAGTACACGCGTATGTTTCCAATTTATGTAGGAAAAGTGTAAAACTGCCTTAATAATGAAAAAGATACGGATAAAAATACGATTACGTTAAAACGGTGTTATAAAACTATTTTTATAAAAAATTACTATTCTTGACAGAAACTTTTTATATTTTTTTTAAACTTCATAAATCAATAAAACTTCAATTACGAAACATGCTCGAAAGAATCGGCTAGAAAACGAACTAATAACGAATAAAATACGACGTTTACTACTAACGGGTTTTACGATAACAGAACGATAAAAAGTAAATTAGGGTCGTGGGTGAACAGTAAAAGTTACTGTGCACCCGAGAAGGTCAAAGTTCAAAATGAAAGTTTATGATAAACTCGTCATAATACGAAAGCGTGTTCATAAGAAAAACGGTTAAAAACGGCTTAAAAAAAAACGCAAAGTATGCTAGTTTTACTAAAACAGTAATTTATATAAGTTTTAACTTATTAAACACAATGTTTACCAAACTATTAGACATGGTGAGTGAGTATATAACCTAACTTTGGTATTAGTTATATCAGAAGTACAAATCTTATTACTAGGGAGTTTTCATAATAGGCTCTTCGGGTAGGCTTATCGAACGAGTTTGTTGGATTTAAACGATTGAAAGTGTCCTAGCTCCTCATCTTTCAACTACATACCTCTTAATTATGAAGCCCGAACATAGTATAATTGACTATACGACCTATGAAATAACAAAGTGTTAGTATCTTATACGACCTAATCTTAGATTAGGTTGCCTTCGGATTCCCTTATTGACCGCATTTTTTCTATTGTGAATTACTTGTTGATTACCATTCACTCACAGGTATTCGTAGCCCCCTTTTTCTGACTACTTGCTTTTGAATTAAATGCGAGGGAGATTACATGCTTGAATTCTTTGACACAAATTGTGTTCAAAACTATAGCTATTTCCTGATTACATTAATTCCTAAATTTACCGAGTATTGGGCCGATTTAAGTCCCCTTTTATACATTAAACCGTTAATTACCTGCTGGTTTTTATATCGCTAGTGTAATGATAGATATAATCGGACTGACCATCCCCGTCGTAGGCTATGGTTTCTAGTTTGACTTTTGACGCATTCACATTCATAGAAACTTCGTCAGGATGTTTGGCAACATCTGTATTGAAAAATTCGTAGGATGTTTTTGTAAACATCTGTATCCGTGTTTGGGGCACAAACCTCGAGTACTTGGTTTATTACAGTTTTATACGTTAATGTTCGTGTCATGAGCTTAGGCAATAATACAAATGTTAGGAACTATCGAATGTGTTTCATAGTCCACTATTACTTAAAAATCTTGTTGTCCAGCTATTTCCTGAGAAACCTAGGAATTCACTCAAATCAACCTTTGGTTGACTTTTTAGCATGTTTTTAATCTCAAGGTGCTGAGGTAATAAACTTGGATGGAGCCCGTTGACGGATATCTATTAGGAGGGAACTGATTTCTCAAAATCAATGATAATTTTGTCTTATAAAATCTTAATGTCTTTTTATTAAACAAAACTATGGGACCTAACGGAAAACTTATCTTTTAAATTGACACTAATTAAACTTAATTTTTAACGACCAATTAAAGGTCGTATTTCTATACTTGATTTTGTACTTTGAAGAGCACCCCATTGTTGACCTTTCCCCCTGCGACTTGATTTTGGGTGTGTTTACAATGGACCCATCACCAGAGCCAAGGTTATAGGGAACTGGTCTGTCTCAAAACCGTATTCTATAACCACAGAAGATTTAAAGGTTTTCTTTTCATTTCATTTTTAAATACAGAATCTTCAGTCCTATATGATATCCACGCTCGCGTATCCCTTATCCTTACTTACTTCCGATTGTCATTATTTGCTTTAATATATAATCTTATATATATATATATACTTGTTTAAAATTCGATCTCTTATGGCTATCTTTTGACATATCATTAACAATTCTATCGTCAATTATATAAATAATTGACGCACTGATTACACTATGATTAATTATAATCACGTTTTCTATACCTTTTCTCTTCTTATTATCACGTCCATTGACCTTTTTGCATCCTTTAAAAATTCGTAACGAATTGTGTTACTTGCATGGCTTAGAATCAAGCCGCCTAAGATATTAGAATAAAACTGTTAAAGAGAATGCTGAACAGCGTGGGAGGACCAAAGCAATTGACAAATATGAAAAGACAAGAGCCGACTCCAAACAATTACTGAGTGGATCCTGGATCACCAATACCCGGGGAGGAAAACGTTGCCACCAATTTACATGATGTTCGTAAAAACATTTACGAACAACAAGCCTCTACACTTCCCAATGGGAGACTGAACGAATGTCGTGACTGAAACGTTGGTTCGAAAAGATGGAGCAAGTGTTTGAGATCTGTAAATGTGCTGAAGATGACAAAGTGAAGTTTGCTGTATGCACGTTCGAGGGTCGTGCTCTAACCTGGTGGAACGGAAATGTTCAAACTTTGGGACTTGCTAATGCTAATCAGATCCCCTGAGCAACTCAAAAAGCTATGATACTAACTGAATACTGCCCAACAACTGAAATCCAAAGGATGGAGCAAGAGCTTATGGACTTTGACTTGAAAGGAGATGACATCGAGGCATACAACAATCGCGTCACGTACTGGTTTTGATGTGTCCAATTTTGGTGATCAACTGAAAAAAAAAAGATTAAAAAGTACTATTCGAGGATTTCCTAGGGAATCAAAGAAATGTAACTTCTTCAAAGATAGAGCCTGCGACCTTTGCATTGAGCCAATCCAACATGGCTCGAGAACTGATTACAAGGGGTTCATGCTAAAGGCATTAATGATCGGTGAAGCAATAAAAGGAAGGGAAACCGCAAGGAACAACTATCACCACAGCATAACCTGAAGACAATAACTGCTAAAGGTTTTATGTGGCCGCCCCAGCTAAGGGTAGAAGGGCTAGCTGGAACTTAACCATAATGCAAAGTTAAAAGCGAAAGTCAAAATCATCAGCCAGTGTTCCGTGCCTCCTAGGTGTGGTAAATGTCACAAGCTTGGTCACCAGGAAGGGGAGTGTCGAACTAGGATTCCTGTAGCAAGAGACAATTCGCTACAGAATGTCACAAGCTTGGTCACTAGGAATCATGGGCACTACAGGAGTGATTGCCCGGAGTTAAAGAACCAAAACTAAGGAAACCAAGTTAAAGGTACTGAAGCACGTGGAATGGTGCATGCCTTAGTAGGAGGAGAAACCAATCAAAACTTTAACAACATGGAGGATGATATCAATGCTTAGACTTTATCCCTTTAGGAATTCTCGCTTAAATTTCTGTTGTACTTTCGCTTAAATTTCTGTTGTACTTTCGCTTAAATTTCTGTTGTACTTTCGCTTAAATTTCTGTTGTACTTTCGCTTTAAATTTCTGTTGTACTGAATGATTTCAAGTATCTATCAAATTAACATATTATGAAAACGTCAATTCTACTTTAACTCTCTATAAATTTTTATACAAATCACTCCCACAATTATTAGGAAATTATAACACAATTTATGACGAAAATGAGCATCGCATCGTTAGCCCTCAAATATACATAGCCTGATCAACTATGTATAATTCAGGAAGGACCATGCTCATGCTGAGAGTAGTCACCTTAAAACTTCTGTCAAGAAACAATTTTCTATTTTTGTGTGCGTAAGTCATATAACGCCGTATATTCAGGCAATGAATATAAGTAACTGTACAACTAAGATCAGACATTCACCTCCTCACTCCATTCTTCCAAACAATCCTGATCCCCCCCGTCCCTGCGAACCATCCTCCATCCGGTAGCCACATGATCCCAAATAAGTTCGTATTTGTTTTTTTGATATACAATAATATTCCTGGCCTCCCCCCATCCATCCCTAATCTCTCCGTCCCCAAGAAACCAAAACTACCCATATAGCCACAACTCCATGAATCAAACACTGATCCGTTAATTCCATGAAAGACTACCCGCATTACCCAGCCACCCAAGAAAATTCCAATGATCCTCCCCGACCCAACAATCCATAATGCACTATTTCTCCCTCAAACACAAGATCCCCACCTAAATATCCATCACAAAATCCAATTCCTCCCCGGAAGCACTTCCCGTACATCCATCAAACTTCCCAAAAACACCCCAACATCTACCTGGCGGCGCAAGAAGACATTCCGATCACTCCTATCCCCCACAGGGTCCACAAAATTTCTACGCCGTTCCCAATCCAATCAACTCCACCACCCTCACTCCCCTCCTGCAACAAAACTCCTACAAAGCAACTTCACTCCCCGTAACACAATAAAAAATTAACTGCCCGTCCATGTAACGAAATCCAATACGAAGATCCTCAACCAACTCCCCTGGTAAGAAAAAACTATCCACATTCCCACTTTCCAAAAACAGCGACCAAACTCCAAAGAATCCCAACTCCCAGAGAAAACTTAATCCTTATCCATCGACGCCGACCACCTTTCCAGATAATTCCACCTCCCAAACGGCTGAAGAAATTACTCCTTAAAGTCACTCCATCTAATTGCCGTCCGATTTCCCAATTCCTCCACATGCAACCAAAATCCCAAAATTCCTCTTGCCCAAACGCAAACAGTATCGGCTCAGAATGCACTTGAATAAGATAAATGATAGGCGTAGTATTTGCCACAACAGTTGTTTTTTCATGTTTAGTGGTGATACCTATTAATATAAAGTCGACATCATCAAGAAAAAGAAAAAAAAATGTTACAACTGACACGTTAAGCTGAAGGGAACAAATAAACCCACTAGGAGCCGAGCCTTTGTCGCAACAATAAATATTAAACAAACACCCAAGTTAAATCAATTTAGAAGGGAAATGCAAACAATTACCTATCGAGTACGACATTATCTAAAGGCATAAATAAAAGGCAACAAAAAAGATTTATTGCCACAACATCTATCTTATTATCTTAGAAATAGATTACATAAGAACTAAAGAAATACAAGTTTTATTACAACCCTCCCCTAATATCTATTCCTTCCAAAAGAGATCTACGCCTGATTGCAAGAACAATGAGGGGCACGAGAATTGCTAGAATAAAGGCCAAATACTAAAATCCTTCTTCGTGGGAATAGGCAATATAATTGCCGAGTGCTATCACGTCGCCACTGCCAAGAGCGTGATGATGTGCAACATTTTTGAGGATTGGATAAGAGAAAATATAAGTGAAAGATTAAGTGTTGTATGAAGAAATGGAGGAGAAAATTTTGTATAAAAAGGGGGAAAGTAACCGTTGGGGGTTACTGTTCACCGACCATTGGGCCACTTGCATCATTAAAAAAAAAAATTATTAAATATAAAAATAATAAACAATAATAATAATAATAATAAAAATAATAATAATTATCTACACCTCTTCATCAACATTATTCCGAAAGTTCTCTGAACCCGTACCTTCTTCAGGTGTTGCAACCTGAGCCTTGAGGACAAGGCTCTTCTAACCGGAGGAGACTGTAACATTTCGTATTTTCAGGTCATTTTATGACGTCACTTATTTCGTCATTATTTCACTATTCTTTTTTTTAGTCTCGCGCACGTTTACTTTTAAATTCTCATCACATAATTAAAACGCATAAGCTAAAAAATTTCATTTAACGAATAAAACAAGAGAAATGTGATTTTATACACTATTTCCTGACATGAATAGTGTTGGTTCGTTTTTAATAAAAAATTTGGCGAAACATTTTAGAATCATTTATATAATATTTATATGAGTTTTAAATTTATAAATATTATTTTACAAGACGATTGACCTACTTATACGATAACATTTTACAAACGATAGAAGCCTTATATTATTTTACGAAAACAATAATTAACTTTTTATATTTTATTTTTATGGGTTACATAAAGCGTTTACGTTTCGCAAATTAAATACATTTAGGCATACCCGGGAGCACCAATACCTACCTAAACATCTTATACTTCAAGTGTTCATCTAATAAAATATCAAGAGATCAAATTTGGGTCTTTTTCCTTCTCCATAAATCACGGCAGTCCCAAGGGGACCAAAAAGCACACCAAACTTTCTTAAGACCTCTTTTCAACTCAAGTGTACTTGTAGCTAAATTTCAACAAACAATTTCCTTGTTCTCCTCCTTATGTAATCGTCCTCACCCAACAATTAAAATGAAAAATTAAAAACAATTAAGCACTTAAAAAGGTAAACGGGAAACAAATATAATGCGACAATTTAACAATAAAATTCATAATTAAAGTCCTAAAAATGTTAAAACTAAATTCCTAAACTAAATTAAATAAAAGTAATATTAAGAAAAAGAAAAATATTTTTTTGATTAATTTTTATGAATTTTTATTATTAACTAAAAACTATTTAAATCTAATTAAATCCTAAAAAAAATAAAAATAGAAAATAATTGAAGTTGTATTTTTTTCTAGATAAATCAAAGTAAAAGAAAATTTTAAAAAAAGGAATCACTATTTTGACTTTTTAGATTTAAATAATGAAATTATCTAAAATTTAAAACTAATTAAAAGCTTAAAAAAAATAATAAAAATGCTAAAAAAATAAACCCTAAAAATATTATAACAATTGTACTAGAAAAAGAAAAAGTGCAGATTTATAAAAAATAAAATCCCTAATTTTTTACGTTTTAATTAAAGTTTAACTAAACTAATTAAAATTCTAAACCTAATTTATTATTTAAAATTAAAAACTAACTAAAAACTTAACTAAGGACTAACTATGCAAGGACTAAAGGATTATTAGTAAAAACAAAAGGACAAACGGGGGATTAACTGAGTTAACTAACAAATGGGAAAGTTACAAAACCTACCCTGAGGCCTAACCCGATTACACCCTAAGTCCTTTTAAGCCTAAAAATAAGTTGGAATTTAAAAAGTGCTTATTAAGGAAAACTTATAAAAGCAAAGTTAAAGAACAAGGTGTGGTGAACAACTTTAATAAAAGCTATATGAACTGAAAACCCCTAATAAGCTCAAAAAGAGCTTATGTATAAGCTGAAAACAGAAAGTGGGCTTTTGCTCTTAGTTTTGTTAAATTAGCTGCAATAAGCTTAAATTAAGCTCAAATTTAAAAAGAAAAGAAGATTTAAAAGCTTAAGTGTCCTTAATCTATTTATGAAAGAAATTATGAGCTTATAAACACTAGAAGGCAACCGAAGAATGATGATGAAAGTAACAACCTCAGGAAACAAGATAAATAATTTTTAAAAATTCTATAAATGCTCAATTGCTTCAAATAAGCTATACTACTCACATCAACGACATGTGAAAACTACATCCAACTTAAACCTATATATATGCTAAGTATCAAATCATAAAAACTTAAGTTATTAAGCTAGAAATAAAAACTAAGAAAAGCTACTTAAACAAAGAACTCTGTTTTTACGGCATTTTGACTTATGTATGACTTATTAAAACAAATTAAAGCTAACAAGTAAAGCTGAAAATGGTGAATAAGCTATGACTTAACCTAAGATGCTAGAAAACTAAAATATATCTGATTTTAAGCTTATAAACCCTACACTAACTAGCTCAAATTTAAGCTTCTAAATTCAGTAGTACTAACTGATGTTAGTACTGCTGATGCAAATGGCAAGCAAGCACACAAAATCTAGCACCTAGAGGTAACCACAATACTAACCAACCACACTCACTAAAAGTGTATAAGCTAAGAACAAGCTATATCTAAGCCTTGGAAGGCTTAGATCCAATTTTCACAAGCTAAAAAGAAGGTAAAAAGTGCCCTGGTGCTGAGATGAGGAAAATAAGTCACAAAATCATTTTTACTTCAAACTAATCATTAAAATCTTTTTAAAACTTATTATTTTATGAAAACATCAGCTGTCTAAAGAAAATTTACCAAACACTTGACTTTTGATTGTCAAACTAGCTTAAACGCAAACACGCCCTTATAGGTTTTGACAGACTTTAGAAAAACCTCATGAATAGAAAACTAATTAAGAAAACTGATTATACCAGAAAAAACAATTATTTTTTTTTTTTTAACTAGCTTAATTCAAACCTAATTAACACAAATTAACAACTACTTTAAGCTAGAATTAAGATCTATTCTATAACTTCTTATTTTTGGTTTTTTTTATGGTTTAATGACAAATTATATAGAAAACTATGATCTAAGATGATTAAGCTAAAAAAATGAACAAACATACTTAATAAGCTAGATTAAGGATTATTAAGCACTAATAAGCAAACTGAATAAGCAATTAAGCAATAAGCAAGCATATAAGTAAATATTAAGCTATAATTGAAAATGAACAAGGAATTTAAAAATGAAACTTACTTTCTCCTCTAGCTAAACAAGAGGACATAATAAAGGCAGCTACAAGCTCCCTAGCTTATTAATAAGCTAGGGCAATAGTCCATGGGATCTATTCCATTGCTTAAATCCAATAAAGTCCAAGGTAAATGTAAGTTAAGCTGTTTAAAGGTTTAGATATGATTATTTCTGAATTGATTAAGCTCTATTTCAGCTTATAGACTGAAAGAGCTTATTATGAGCTTAGTAGCTTATTGAGACAGTTTGGCTATTTTAGAGAGCTTATGAATAAAGAGAGACTAAGAAGATTAAAAGCAAACACTAACTTTTGATAACTAAAAACTCTGATTACATTATATAAAAGACAATTACAACTGATTAAAAGAAAATTACAATAAAAAAAACTACACTAGGTGAAAAGGCTAGAAAAAGAAGATAAAAATTAACACACTTGTGTGTGTGAGCTGAGGTCTTTATTTATAGCCTCAACATGAAGCTTCTAGGAGTCTGAGTCATTCCTCTGCTCCTTTAAATCACCACCTTCCATTAACCCAATCATTTGAGAATGATTTGTGGCCGTTTGATCAACCTTGGGATTCACATGGATTGCCAAGCTGGCAATCCATGATGTGACGTTTATGTTAGTTTGCTGAGTGAAATCAATGTAAAATCCTCATTCCATTATGCTTTCTCCATAGCCACGTGGCTTGATTGCTTAAATGAGATAATGAGATCACTTGATTAGACTGATTTAGCCTTGCCATTTCATTGTAAACCTCTTGAATAGACATCCGTACCCTTTAATTTCAAAAAACCCTTTGATTTACCTATGGTGAAAGCTGGGGACGAAGGTGAATAGTAACTTGGATTTGGCGCCAAGTTATAACTAAAACGAGTTAATTCAATTGTATCTTTGGGAGAATTGCACAAATGGACCTTGTGTTGTTTTATAAATGGTGTAGTGTAAAAGACTTTTGTAAATGGCAATTTCAATCCCTGTGGTTTATAGAAAAGGTAAATGGACTTGGGTTTTGGGCTAAGTAATGGGCTTTGGATCTGGGTAGGTTTCTTAGGGTTTTGAGGCCCAATAAGAGTTTAGGGACTACTTTTAGACTTTTCTGAAAGTTGAGGTACTGAAATGGTAATTTAGGGATTTTGTTGACCATGGATTGACTTTCCTTTGACTGCTTGACTGAGGGTTTACTTTTTCATGGCTTTGCTTCTGGATTTTGTACACTCTTCCGTTCTCGTGTCCGTGTTTGCTTGTTTTTGATGGTTTTCTTGTGATTTCTGATATATCCGTATCTGCACACACAAAACACAAATACAAGCATATTTTTGCCATTTTTGGTCTGTTTTGGGTTTATTTGGGCTATTTTAAGCATAAATGGATATGTGTATTTTACACTTATCAAAATTCCCCAAACTAAACGATTGTGTGTCCTCACGCAATATCACATGCCTTATAACCAAATACCTCGAAACTTCCCCAAACTAAACCTTTGAAAAGTAGCAAAGATTTTTGTTGAGAGAGTTAAGAGATCACAAGTTATAAAACACCCGATTTCCCATTTTCAAAGATTTTCTCTTTTTATGATTTTTCTTGATAATTAACTACCTAACTACAACTTATTTGTGTTGACATAATGTATTGTTTTCATTACCTCATTGGTAACTTTAGGATCATAAACAAAAGCCATTAAGTGACTAAAAGATAACGTCACATCCCCGTTTTTTCACTTTTCCCATGCTAGAGCTATAAACAAGATCATTGTAATTACAAATCATACACAAACGCTACTCATAAATATTAAATGTGTACTTCTATTCCTCCGTAAATCCTACTTTTGTATCTCAAGATTTTACTTAAGTCATATACCCGAAGGCTCTTTAAGACTTTTATTTTGATACTTATTAATTCCAAAAATAAAGCGTAACGGTTAAGAATGCAATAATTAGCTCCTAGCCCTTTTCAAAAGATCAAATGTCATCAAGATTAAAGTTCACATCGAGGCAACCAAAATTTTGTCATTTTTTAGGTTACTGGAAGCAAATCATTCATGTCATTATACCCATAAGCTCTTTAAGACATGAATGGACCAATTCTTATTACACCATATACCGAAGGCTCCTTTAAGGTACAAAATAAGACAAAAATTAAGCAACATTATTAAACCTCATCCTTTAAGAAGCTACAACATCCCACGCTCCGACTAGATGTAGCAAACATATTCGACTTCGTAACTTCTCGAACTTTAAGAAGGCTGTAACATCGGTTTGTGAGCCGCAAGATACAACAAACATTTATCTGTCGTGGATTATTATGAAATACAACTTATCCACATCACCCTAAGGCTCTTTAAGGAATAAAGAAAATATTTATAATGTTATACATATAGTATGCCAAATTTAAGTACCCTAATGTGAACCATCATAATCACAAAGGAAACTAAAGAAACCTTCTATTAGCCTAATTATTAAACCAAAAAACCGCACAAGCTCTATTTATTAAACATTTATATATAAAGATTTAAACAAGCTAAGGAGAAAAAGCCACAATTAAACACTTATGAGCTTAAGAAACCAACACTCTACGTTTAATGTCATGACTTATAAATAACACTATCATTTCTCGTTCTTCGCAATTTAAAATCTCTAAGAAAGAGATTGCAAATACTTAGCCTATATAAAATCCAACTCGGCATATTTAAAATCTACTTGAGATTAGCACAAGTCTTCAATCACTAACGATACAAGTCAACATGTTTAAAGTCTACATGAGACTAGCACAAACTATCATCATTAATTGTTAAGGGAGAAAGCTAGAACTCTACACGTACGATGGGTCAAAAATTACTTCTTATTCTTACCAACGGAAAACCTACATTCGTGTCTAACACACACAAATATAATATAAAATATAAGTATTTATATATATATATATATATATATATATATATATTAAAACAAATAAGATCTTAAAAATTTAAAATTTTTGCTATTTTTGTGGGAAAACGGGTACGTGAGAACAAAACAATAAGCAGGCAACATCAAATCGATAGATTCCCTCCCCAAACTAAAACGAAACATTGTCCTTAATGTTTAAAGGCGGGTCTCTACGAAAATCTAAGCATTATGAATTATCAAAGAAAACGTGAATCATAAGATAAAGTATATAGAATTTCCCACACTAATTCACACAAAGGATGAGAAGCTCGAGTGAAACGGGACACAATCACCAGACACGAGAGGCTTCAGAAATTGTTGGGTTGATCCTACAAAAATCACAACAAACAACAAACAACAAGAAACGGTCGAGGATAGCCACAACACATCACAACACATTAGTTAGAAAATAGAAAAATAGAAAAGGATAAGCATGGGGTGAACTCCCACGAAGCGGCTTGTTTTTGGTAACCGAGTCGCAAGCTCGACTCGATCAGTTGTCCTTAGGGAGAGTGAAAATGGAAAAGAAAATCTCATCGGGCTCTCATTAATTTGGACAAACATTTAAAGCTCATGAAAGTTCCCATCCCGTGAGGGGCCCACTTGCTTCTAAGTGGAGAAAGCCAGGGGTCAAAATGGTGTCTTCAATCCCCTAAAAAAAAAGAAAGAGAAAAAAAAAAAAGCAAAAAACAAAAAAGAAATAAAAAAAAAAAAAAAAAAAGAAAAAAAAAAAAAAAAAGAAACAAAAAAGAAAAAGAAGAAATAAAAAAAAAAAAAAAAAAATAAAAAAAAAAAAAAAAATGAGAGAAAGAGAATGAAGGTGAAACCTGAAACAAGGGTGGGAAGGGTGGGTAAAATATCGGCCATAAAATCATGAGGTTTAGAAACACCCTTAAATTCTTTGGTTATCAAAATACCCGCTTCGGGTTTAAAACATTTCTCAATATCTGGTGGTTCTGGTGGAGGACGAGGAATTGAAGGATCATCTTGATGGTCAAGGTTAGGTGACTCATTAACTTCATCTTTGGAATCATCATTCTCAACACCTAAGTGGAATTAAATCATCTGGAACAAGGAAATAGCGACCCCCCCCCCCCCCCCCCCCCCCCCACCCCCCCCCCCCCCTTCTTGAGTGGGCTCACTAACCTTAACTAGGATATGAATACAGGAAGAGACCGATAACTGAACATTCATTATGCATGAACATTTCCCAATGAACTTGGAAGGATTGAAATCTCACAAAGCACTGTCTAAGGACTATGATATTCCTCAAATTCACGATCATCCTCATTAGGAAGTGTTTAAAGGTTCATCGTCAAAACAATGGTGAAGAGGATCAGTTCCTTGGAGAAAAATAATTGAAGATTCATTTTGTTCTGGGTTCATGATCTGAATCACTTCGGAAGCGAGATAGTGAAGCATCATCACTAAGCAATTATCCAGAAAAAGTTACGTCACTCTGAAATCAAATAACCTCCACCAAAGTCAAAGACACTTCCATAGCTAGAAAATCAATCGATCTCATCATTAATTCACTGGAGCAAAACACTCAACCATAGTCGGATAAAGATGTGTTGAGTAAAACTGGCTTATCAGAAACGTTGGAATTTTTTATCTCGACATTTTCTTCCATTTCATCAAAAAGAGGATTTATGGTGCTAGATTTGAAATTAAATTCAAAAAGAGGATTTGAATTAACTTGAAAATTCTCTTCATGCAAGACCTTCTTAAGAGTCCGAAACATCATACCCGGTGAACGAAATCAAGAAGGCAATTCATCGCGAACTTCACAAATTATCACTAGTCTTCACCAGAGAAGAACTAGGGAGAAGAGATCATTAGAATGAGTAGTGGTACTGCCACTAAACGGATCATCTTTTGAGAAATCGATTATAGAAATGGCGTGAACACAATGCTTATTTTTGTTTTTCTCAGATTTATCGGCATAGTAAACAAGTTCTTCCTTTCCTACTCTTAAAGTCAATGTTTCTTCATACAAATCAATGAGAGCTTTCGCGGTGCGAAGGAAAGGTCTTCCTAGAATAATAGGCACTCTTGGGTCGGGTTCAAAATTAACCACCACAAAATAAAAAATCCGCAAGAAAATGAAACCATCCAACTCTAACTACAGCATCCTCTAGCAATAGCCCATCGGTGAGTAATGGAACGATTGGCAAGCTCGAGTGTCATTCGAGTAGGAGTCAATGCTTCAAGCCCAAGTTTCTTGTAGATAGAATGAGGTAAAAGGTTAATGCTAGCTCCTGAATCGGCTAAAGCACTAGTCCTATTGAGTTCTTGTAAAGCACATGGGATAAGAAATTTTCCTAGATCTTCGAGCTTCTCGGGGACTTTGTTCATAATGATAGCAGAACATTCAGCATTCACGGTCATGATGGTGATCTCCTCAAGCTTCTCTTTATTCCTTAGCAACAAGCCTAACCATTTGTTGAACTTTGGCATTTCGACAAGAGCATCTTTCAATCCAATCTCTAAACGGAGTTGCTTGAACATCTTCAAGAACCGGCTATGTTGAGCACTCGGTTTATCGTTCTCTTTCACTTTCATCCTCTCGGGGTATGTAAGTTTAGATTGATACGAATTAGGATTTGGAGAATTAGGATCAAGATTAACGGTTTTCTTTGCTTTTGGTTTTGGAATTTCAATGAAAATGGAATCTTCTTCCCTTGGAGGTGGGACATGTGCGGTATTGTCCAAATGTGGATTTTGCACTTTTTCCGTTGACGTCTCCGGGTTTTGTTCGGGTTCTTTTGAAGGAATAGAAACATCGGGTGTAGGAACAAGAGGAGTCGAAGGTTCTTCCAAAGTCTTACCGCTCCTTGTGGTGATAGCATTAATTTGCTGACGAGGGTTAGTCACGGTTTGACTTGGAAGAGTTCCTGAATTCGAGGTAGAAGCTGAATTTTTGAAATTATTACAAAGACTTGTCAACAAACTTGTGACATTAGCCATTTGATTTTGCAAATTTTGACCTTGATTTTGAACATTCTTCAACACCGCATCGTTTGCCTTGACGTAGTTTTCAAAATCCGTTTTTGAAACACCTTGGATTTGGGGCGTAGGAGCCTGATATGGTGGAACCTGGTAAACCGGTGGTTGATTGGTTGGTGGTTGAAAAACTTGACCTTGATGGTTTTGATGGTTTTGGTTAAAATTGTTTCCACGGTTTTGATTAGAATTGGAATTGGTTCCTTGATAACGGTTTTGGTTGTTTTGGACATTCGGTTGATTGAAACCCGGTGGTTTCATTTGACTTGCCAAATTGGAAGGTTGGTTTCTTTGGAGAAAATTACCAACGGCTGCGGTTTGTTGAAATTGTTGGATGTTGTCATGAAAAACGGGAAAATCATTTCCACCTCGAGTTAACGGACAATGGTTAAAATTGTGATTTGAACCACATGTGACACAAACTTCCTCGACTGCTTTGACGGTAGCAGGAGTAGTAACAACTAAAGCTTTCATTTCATGTTTCATCTGATGGTCATCATATCCTCGAGAGAAGCGCTATATTGGTGCCCATTATCGAAAAGAATTATTAGAAGTGCAGAATTAGAAAGAAGAGAGCAATCCGTACTCCATCTTGAATCATTAGCACGAATCCGGGAATAAACGACGTTTGAACTTGCTCTTTTCTATAAGTAGCTAAACTTCTTGAGCATCTTGGCTAAGAATTGCCAAGCCCCGGCGGTAATCTAGCATCTTATCGTTTGAATTCAAAAGAATTGTAAAGAAGTATCGGTTGGTGAGTTCCGAGAAGCCAATGGTAGGACTTTGACAAGGAGTCCTTGAAAACGTTCCCATGACTTCGTTAAAGTTTCGTTGGTTTTTGATAAAAAGGTAATGATCTCATGCCGAGAGTAAGTGGTTATGAAGTGAGAAGTATTGATTTATGAATTTTGAAACAAGTCGTCCATGTGAGAATTGATCTGGAGGTTACTTTCCCTAAACCAATCTCAGGCTTCAGGCTTCACCGTCTAGAGAAAAAGGAAAAAGCAAAAGCTTTACCGAAGTGTTCGGAACTTCTGGATGTCTAAACGTTGAAGTGACCTTATTAAAAAATCGAAGGTGATTGTGGGGATCTTGTCTACCCGTAAATTTGTTACTTTGCACAAGATTGATTAAAGGTTGTTTAAGCTCGAAATTGTTAGCATTGATTGGTGGGACAACTATAGCATCTTCATACCCCTCGATGGGTGCTTGTAACATTTGGGCCATTGTTCGATTATCGGCCATTGGAACAACGTTTTGTTCAACAATTGGTTCAACCGGAAGATTTTGTTGTTGTCGACGTCTTCGAGATTGCGAACGAGTGCGCATAAAAAGGAAAAACTAAAAATTTAAAAAGCAAAACTTTACACTAATTAAATTTTTTTTTAACAATGAATTTTAACGGTTACACGAAAGAGACTTAAACCAAATAATCAACTACTTCACGGTAGCTCTTGAAAATTTCTTTTCAAGGTGAGCCGTACTTGGTAGAGACACAAATGGCAAGTGTTAAATCTTTGATTCGATTTGGTACAAACAAGTTCATCACACGAAATTGAAATGATAACACCTCCGTTGAGAATGTTATATTTTGGTATTTTTACCAATTGGTGATTTTTATTTCTTAATTAAAAAGGAAGATTTTTATATTTTTTGATTTTTTCTATTTTTTTTTATCTTTTACTTATACTAAAAAGAAAAGAAAAATATTTTTTACTTTTTTATATTTTATGATTTTTTTTGAATTTTTTGAATTATAAAACAAAAATGAAACTTTCTAAGTCGAAAGGATCTTCAAACCAAATCAACAAACTTAAAACGTAGGAATCTTCTTTACAATGACTTCACCGTATCCCACTGATTGCAGTTTATTATACTATAGAATATATCATAAAAATATAATACTTTTAAGAGAGAAATTAAGAAAATTACCAAGTTACCCTTGATAAAATTCACTCTCAAAAATATATATAACATAATATATAATACGTATATTAAACCGGGTAATTATGATCACCCGGGTCGTTTCCCTAACGACTGGTGAAATTGAAACCACGTTTTAGTTCGGATCCTGATTTGAATGAAGCAAAGATATTTGATTTGATAAGCTATGAATACAAAATAAAAAGCAATAATTGAAAATTGGACAATTAAAGGCAATTAAACAATTAAACAAATACGGGAAACAAGTAAAACGTGACAATTAAACAAGCCTACTAAATTTTACTCCTAAAAATGTAAACTAAATTTCTAAACCTAAGATAGGACAAAAGAAAATTTTAGGAAAAAGAAAAACATTTTTTTGATTATTTTTGAATTTATTATGAATTAAAAACAAATTAAACTAAATTAAATCCTAGAAAATAGTAAATAAAGTCCTAAAAATTGGGAAAAATATTTTTAAAGCTTAGAAAAGTCTAAAATATTATAAAAGCAAAGAAAAATATTTTTTAACTATTTTTATTTTTTTAAAATCCTATTTTTAAAATTTAAAATAAAAGCTCAAAAATGAAATTTAAGATCTAAAAAGTGTAAAAATGATTTTACTGGATGTAAACCTTAAGCTATTTTTTTATAAAACTAAAAATTATTTTTTTGTATTTTTCTAAAACTTTTTTCTATTTTTTATTGATTTTATAAGAATTTACCTTTCGAAAAATGATTAAAAATAAAATAATTGCTAGAAAAATCTGAAAAATTCAGGAAAAGTCCTAAACACTAGCAGGAACACAAGAAAAATAAGAAAATCTAATTTGCTAAACGAATAAGCTCCCAAATGAGCTTATTATGCTACGGCTTATTTATAAAAAAGGAAATGGAAATGTGTATAACGATTAAGTGGTGCAAGTTATGAATGGATGAGCTATTGAAGCAAACTGGTTAAGGCATATGTGTTGTGTGTGGGAGGTCGTGGGTTCGAGTGTGGTGGCAACCCCTTTGTGCTCTTTTTTTTATTTTTTTGACTTTTATAAAAACTAACACTTGGAACTTAAAGAGGACACTAAAATAAGCTACTTTAATAAAAGGAACATAAGCTAACACTAACTAATAAGCCCTAAAACAGCTTATTTATAAGCTGTTTACAGAAACAAGGGATTTCCCTTTGTCTTGACTTATAAGCTTGCAAAAAGCTCAAATTAAGCTCAAATCTAAAAAGCAAAAGTGTTTTAGAAAGCTTAAGAGTTGCTTAATCTAAAAATGAAAAGAAAATAGAGCTTAAAGTACTTTTAAGCTACTGAAAATGATGAGGAAACAAGCAAACTCAGAAATCTAGAAAATAAGCCTAAAACCAAAATAAGCTCAAATGCTCAAAAAGCAAAGACATCAAATTAGCCTTTGTAAACTTCACAAACAACTTAAGAGCAACTAATTTAAGCAATAAAACCTACTACCTTAAGCTAGAATCTAAAATTTAAAAGCTAAATTCTAATACTAACTGTTTTTGGCTTTTATGAATTTGAATGACTTTTGACAGCTAAATTAAACTAGGTAAATAAGCTAGAGAATGAAATTTAAGTCTTAATCTATATTAAACTATACCTAAACTTAATCCTACTTGGATTTAAGATCCTAAATCCTACTTTTAATTAACTAAAGAACTAGGCTAAAAGTGACAGTACTAACTTTAAGTTAGTACTGGTGCACTTTGCACAAGTGCAACTCTATTAGTGCAGGTTACCTAAGGGTAAACCTGCACTTATACACACTCAAATAGAGTGTTCAAGTAAAATGCAAGCAATATCTAAGCCTTTGAGGGCTTAGATCAAAATTTTTCAAGCTAAAGGTTTAAGACAAAATGCCCTGGTGCAGAAACACTAAATTAAGCCATACCTTTTGAAATTTTGAAATCTAACTCTTAAAAACTGATTTTCTATTAGTTTAAATTGAAAATGAAACTGACTCAAGTAAATAACACAACTCTCTTTGACTTTTTGAGGTCAAACACACTTAAACCAAACACCCCTTTATGTGATTGATAGATTTTAAAAACTTATGAAATGAAAATCTATTTATCAAAAGCTTAAGACTAGATAATGCAGAGTTTATATTATCCCTAATAAGCATGAATTAACAACCAAATAAGCAGTAATCTAAAATTTAAGCTAATTTCTACTATTTTTTGGTTTTTTATAGTTTTTAAGACAAATATATGTAAATCTATGATTCAAACTAAGAAAGTTAATAACAGATAAACAACTATGATGATTAAGCTAGATAAAACTTAAATAAGTACTAATAAGCAAAGAGATTAAGCAAATAAGCAATGATAAGCATATAAGCTATAACTAAGCAATTTAAACTGAAATTAGAGAAAAATGAAAAGAGAAACTTACTTGAACCTTTAGCTAAACAAAAGGGACCAATAATGGCAGCTACAAGCTCCCTAGCTTATTAATAAGCTAGGGTATAAGTCCTTGGGGATCCTTCCATTTTAGATCCCCCTTCCATAAGCTTATAAGTCCAAATCCAAAGGTAGTTAGAATTTAAGCTAATTTTATATGTTTAAAGTATGATTAAGAGTAATTAAGCTCAAATCAAGAGCTTATAGACTCTTGAGAGCTTATTAGAGCTTATAAGGGCTTATTGAGCTTTAGCTTAATTCTAAATAAGAAAAATGAGAGATGATGAATTAAAGAGATTTAGAGAGATTAAAAACACTGCATTTCATTAATAAAAAGTTGCTTACAATATTTTAAAAGGAAATTACAAGATTAAAGTAAAATTAAGCTAAAAAACTATCCTAAAAGCTACGTGTATGTGTGTGAAGAGTGTGAGGCCTATTTATAGCCTGCCTTATATCCTTCTAGCCTCTTGGGTCATTCTCCCGCTCCTCTCAATCACCACCTTCCATTTTCCCAATCATTTGAGACTGATTTGTGGCCGTTTGATCATCCTTGGGATTCACATGGATTGCCAAGCTGGCAATCCATGATGTGACGTTTGTGCTAGTTCTGTGAGAGCTTCTAGTGCAAAACCCATGCTTCTTTGTGCTTTCACCTGAACTTCGTGATCATGCCTATGAGAACTCTTTGATCTATAAAGAGAAAACAAAGAGGATACATGACTCAAAGATCAAAAACCGCATTTTCAACGTCGGTGATCAAGTCCTCCTCTTTAACTCTAGATTGAAGATGTTCTCGGGAAAGTTGAAATCCTGTTGGTCCGGACCGTTCACCATTACCCAAGTCTTTCCAAGGCACTGTGAGTTATCTTCAAAAACTCCAGGCCAAGATTCAAGTAAACGGCCATAGATTAAGCACTACTTTGAGGGGACGTACCTAAATGGTTGTCCCGGATCATAAAACCTTCCCCAAGGACAAATGAATTCAAGATTGGGTCAACTTAGTGACCCTAAACAAGGCGCTCGTGGAGGCACCCCAATGCTTATACCTTAGTTATATTATGATAAGTAATGATAAGTGTTTTTGTTGTAGAGTGTCCTCTTTCCTTTCTCGTTTGCTTGTGTTTTTGTGATTGTCTTAGATTTTTGAAGCCTCTCGTGCTCGCAGTTTTGTCCTTCGATCACTCGAGCTTCAAATCCTCAGCTCCTTTAGGACATCCAATATCCAAATCTACCCAGACTATCGTTTTTCTTTAAAGCAACTTATAAACAGCTTAGGATTTACGTAGAGACCCTTCTAAAAACATTAAGGACAATGTTTAATTCTAGTATGGGGGGGGGGGATCTATCGATTTGATTATGCCTGCAGCCGTTGTTTTCACGTAATCCCGTTTTTACCACCAAAATTTCAAAAAAATGAAAAACTTTAAAAAATTAAAAAAATAAAATAAGTGTTTTGTCATAATTTTGACTTTCCTGCTAGGTAGAATAAGAATAAATTTTAACCCGATCGAGCGTGTTGAGCTCTAGCTTGTTCCTTAACATTTAGGATAAGCGTTCGCGAAAATTCGCAAAGAACGAAAAATGATAGAGTTGATTATGAGTTGGATGCTAAACAAGGATTAGTTGGAAATCTTAAGAGCTCATGTATGTAATTTATGGTTTTTTCTCCCATAAGCTTCTAACCGGATTAATATACGTGCTATTTTTGGAGATTAAACTTAAATCAACAATTTTTATGTAATGTATAGCAAAAATTTTAGTCTTAGTTCAAATTTATACTTGAATTTTTCAAAAAAAAGTATTCTCTATATATATAAAAAAAAGAAAAAAAAGAAAAAATAATAATAATAATAATATGAAAAATGATGAAAAATGAAATAAATATAAGCTGTGGGCTGATAAAAATTGCTAGAATCTTGCCGCTCACAAACCGCAACTTTCTTAACCACCCTCCCTACAACACACAATCACTCCCACCCCCAACAAAGCCTTCTAAAGAAAGCACCATAGTAAGAATACCCTAAATCCGAGACTAATAAAAAGTTTGTGCATCTTGCTGGCTCACTACCGATGTTGCATCCCTCTAGAAAGGTCGAGGGTTAACAATTCATCAATGTTATGTTTAATGATTAAAGTGTTAATTAATAAATAGATTCTTTTTGTTTAAATTTAACATATGCTTTTGAATTTGACTAATTCATTTTAAAGTTTTTTATAATAAGCTATGAGTTACGGAAAACCTGGGAGTTTTTTATACTAAGTCCGTAGTATCCCCGCGAACTAGTCTTTGTGGGGTGTCAAAAGCCTGGTCACTTAGCCGCAAGGTTGGGATGTGCCGAGACGAAAGTCGCTACATGGGATGATCTCGCCTTCAAACTCATTATTCTCGGGTGGAACGTGAAGCATAGAATTTTGCAAAACGTTGATCCATGGTTGAAATTCAAAATAGCACATTCACCTAAGATATAATAATTGTCGGGAGTGAAAAGTTCACAAGTTGCAAATTTAATAGTGTTAGCATCTTAACTGATACTTAACGGTGATTTCGTTTTAAGCTTGGTTTGGGATAAGTGAAAAGTCGGGAAACGATGAATTTAATCCTTTTGGGGCATTCTCGGATCGAAATGCATCTTGTTCTATGATCCCTAACGGTTATGAAAATAACAAAAGTCAAATTAGTTAGTTGCTAATATAAAAAAAAGAAAAGAACAAAAAATAATATGAGAAAATAGGAAAAATACAAAAATATTAGAAACAAGTGTATACATTTAAAAATGGTAAAAATGGGACTTTTGAGAATCTAATGAGTCGTTTATTCCCTCGAAAATGGGAACACACTTAGCTACTTTTCGAGGTAATTAGTCAAGGGGGATTGAGATTCTTAGTTTTCTAAGTGCTTACTTATAGCATTACGTGAGGACACGCAATATCTTAGTATGGGGGATTTTGGTATGTGTTTAATTACACATACATTTGACCTCTAAAACCGGACTTAAATGACTAAAAACATACCAAAAATACATTGTATTTGTATGTTTTGCATTTGTATTATTATGCAGGAAATGGATATCCAAGAAAAGGACAAAAATAGAAGCCAAATCGACAAAACCGAGCACGAGAACGGAAAGAGCGTGAAAGAAAAGTCAAGTCAAAGCCAAAAGTCAACAAAAAGTCAAAGTCAAATCAAGTCAAAGTCAACCCCGGGAAGTGGATTTGGAAAGAGCATCAAAAACCAAACCCGAAAGCATAAACTGCCAAAAGTGGGCCCACCCGTACCCACCTAGTGGGCCCAGAAAGCCTACTTATACACTTATAAACCTTAAACCTTTCAAAAAGGCCCAAAGTCCTTTTAATACCATAACCGAGCCAATTAAAAGAAATATCAACGAATATTGGTGGAGAATTTACAAATCTGGAGATCTTGAAGTGTTGGAGTCTTAAAACTTCAAGGCAGCTGTTCAACACGAATTCTTGCTCAATAAAACTACATGGAGAATCACTACCGAGCAAATATCAGGGGACTTTCTATTAGGTTTCAGAAGTTTCTATAACTTAGTGTTGCTACTTATACAAGTTACTATTGCCAGTTCTACTTAGTGCTGCTGATGAAGAATGCTATAGATTCAAGAAAATAGACTAAGTAGTAAGTACTGTTAGTTATAAATAGTTAGTATTGCCAGTACACTGTTAGTACTGCCAGTATAGTTATTGTTGTTAGTAGTAAGTTAGTACTGCTAGTTAGTACTGTTAGGAGATATGCATGAGTTATTATAGGAATAGATATGCATTATCTCTTCACACGTTTTGTAAGCCCATTGGGGTTTTCCTTGGTGTATAAAAGGAACCCTACGGAATTAGTTAGAGACAAGTTTCATACATAAGTTTCACCAATATATAGTTAGTAATCTGTAATCTTGCAGATTAATAGTAATCAAAGTTCTATTTTATTCATTGTTCTTCTTAGCAATATAAGTTAGTTTCCGCATAACTTATATTGTTCATAGTCATTGTTTCTCTTGTAGTTTGTTTGGATCTATCCAGATAGGCTACCACCCTTAACAGGCTAGAAAGATCTATTCAGATTGGGATCAACAAGTGGTATCAGAGCTTGTTGAGAAACTCTGAGTAAGAAGAACCAAAACACATCAGTTACAAACTTTTACCTTTCAGATCTATTCAATGGCAGGATCAGATGATGAAATTCCACCACCACCACAAACACCAACACAACAAGCCCCTCACACTGTGTCAACCATTAAACTCCCTATTCTAAAAAAGGGTGAGTATGACATTTGGGCCATGAAAATGGAACATTACTTGAGCCATATAGACTATCCTATATGGGAAGTCATACAAAAAGGAAATGGTCCTGTAAGTGTTTCAACAGATACAAATGGAGTAATAAAGGTTCTGCCTCCTAAAACTGCTGAAGAAATTTTAGCCAGAGAAAGAGAAAGAAAGGCAAGGACCACCTTGCTTATGGCTTTACCAGAAGACCATTTGGCAAAATTTCACAAGATGACTGATGCTAAAGATATGTGGGATGCTATCAAATCCAGATTTGGTGGCAATGATGAATCAAAGAAGATGCAGAAATACATTTTAAAGCAACAGTTTGAAGGCTTTTCTGTATCCAACTCAGAAGGACTGCACAAAGGTTATGACAGGTTTCAGAGTCTTCTGAGTCAACTTGAGATTCATGGTGCAGGTGTCTCCACTGAAGATGCCAATCAGAAGTTCCTTAGGTCTTTACCTTCTTCCTGGTCCCAAGTATCCTTAGTCATGAGGACCAAGCCAGGAGTGGATAATCTTAGTATTGATGATCTCTATAACAATCTTAGAGTCTTTGAGTCTGATATTAAAGGCTCTACTGGATCATCTTCTAGTGCAAAGAATGTCGCCTTTGTTTCTTCTGAAAGCACTAGCAGTACTAATGATGTTAGTACTGCTAATGGGGTTTCTACTTCTTCTGGCTACACTGATGAGCTCATGTACTCTTTCTTTGCTAATCAATCCTGTGGTCCATAATTGGATCATGAGGATCTGGAGCAGCTTGATGAGTTTGATTTAGAAGAGATGGACTTGAAATGGCAAGTAGCCATGATTTCAATGAGATTGAAGAAGTTTACAAGAGACAATTGAAAGGCCTGTAGTTTGATGCCAAGGAACCAGTTGGCTTTGACAAGACCAAAGTTGAGTGCTTTAATTGCCACAAAACATGGCACTTTGCTAGAGAATGCAGATCAAAAGGAAATCAAGAAAGCAAAAGGAGAGATGCAAGGAACACTGGATATAAAGAAAAAGACAATGAGAGGAGACCTGGAAAACAGGAGGAACCTAAAACTTTGGTAACTCTTGATGGGGAAGGTGTTGACTGGACTGGTCATGCAGAGGATGAGCAAGAGAATTTTGCTTTGATAGCTTACAGCAATTCATGCTCAAACACTGAGGTAAAATCTTGTTCAAAAGAATATGTGGAATCATATGCTAAACTTAAAAAATTATATGATGAACAGAGAGAACAACTTGGTGATGCTAGTATAGAAATTCAAGCCTATACTCAAGCTTTAAAAAAGGTAAAGGCTCAATTAGTTGCGCATCAAAAAAATCAACTTTAGTATGAGGAAAAGATTAGATTTATGAAAATTGATTTAGATGATAAAACTGATGTGCTTACATATCATAAGAAACTATTAGCAGAAGCTGTAAAAGAAAAAGAAGAATTAAAAACAAACTTGCGAATTTTCAAAGTTCTTCTAAAGGCCTTAGTAAACTGCTAAATGATTCCCAGGATAGTACTAAGATTGACAAATCTTGGAGCTTGGGTATGGAAATCAAATACATGAAGGTGTCTTAAGTTATGAAAAATAAGTTCTTGAAAGTGTATTTGACAGTAGGTTAAGTGATGTAGAAGATAGTCCTGTGCATGATAGATTTGCGAATGTTGAAGGCATGCATGCAGTTCCTCCTCCAATGACAGGAAATTACATACCTCCAGGACCTGATAGAGAAGTAGACGATTCTATGTTCACATATGGTCCAAAACAATCTAAAACTAGTGAATCTGATACTCAAACCAGTAATTTTGACTCTTGTGAGTCCAATTCTAGTGTAGAAACACTTGAATATGTACTTAAACCAGTTGTAGTTAAACCCAAAGTTGTTAGTCAACTTAAAGTTTGGTCTGATGCTCCCATCATTGAGGAGTATTGAAATCAGACGAGTTGATGAGAATATGTGATTCAACTTCAAAAGAACCGGAAAAACCTTGTTTTCTTTGTTAAATACTGTTAAGCCTGTAAAACGGTCCCAGGGAACTTTAAAGAAACAAATACACATATAGTCCAAGTCCAAGAAGCTGACAAGAGAGACTGTAAATGGTTTAATGTCCAAAAGGTTGGGTTTGGGATATGGGTTTGCTAAATAGGCATGTTTTGTATGTGGCAGTTTTAGTCATCTTATTAGAGATTGTGATTTTCATGAGAAAAAAATGGCTAAACAGGTTGAATTGAACAAAAAGAAGGGTAAGGGTACTGGTCAAAGAGAGAATAGACTATAGTGAAACGAAAGTTGGCAAAGATTGGAATATCACCAAAAACAAGTTTGTTCCAAAAAGCATACTAACTAAAACTGTGCATACTTACCAGATAATACTGCGCTGATATCTATCTCTCTAGTCAAGCGAGCAAAACAACTAGTCCTGCTATTTGATGAGCTAGGAAAGGTTAATACTGCCAGACCCATTGTGAATGAAATCAAACCAAGAAATAATTTTTATAAGTCTTATTCACCTATTAGAAGTCCATTTAATAGAACAACAACACCAAAAGCTAATTTTTCAAATCAAAAGTTAATACTGCTGAGGTAAAAGCAGTTATTGCTGTTGGGGGCAAAAGGGAAACTGCTGTTAAGCCCTCTGCAGGCTGTAATTGGAGACCCAAAAGACATTACTAGAACAAAGTCTACAAATACAATAGTGGATCAAGCTTTTGTAAAAATGTTAATTTTAAAGATCCACTAGGCAGACCCAAGTCAACAATGACTTGGGTCCCTAAGAGAAACTAATTTCTCTTATTTGATGTGCAAGATAATCCATAAAGAGCTTTAAAGAACAAAGGGATTGTTGATAGTGGATGTTCCAGGCACATGACCGGCAACAAAGCCTACCTTGTTGAATACTAAGACTATAATGGTGGCCTTGTTGCTTTTGGAGGTAGTAAATGTTACATAACTGGTAAAGGTAAAATAAAAACAAGAAAATTAGATTTTGAGGATGTGTGCTTTGTGAAAGAACTACAACATTTCAATCTCTTGTATCAGTGTCACAATGTGTTAACTAGAAGAACAAGTTTCTCTCACAGACACAGGGTGTCTTGAGTTTTTCTTCTGACTTAGTTGGCCTGATGAAAATCAAGTATTATCTTAGAATCGACCTAGAACAAAACAATATTTACAGTTTTCAAGCTTAGAGAACAGTTGTCCTTCAGGATGGTTTAGCTTGTCTTGATTGGCAAAGCCACAATTGATGATCTAACCAAATGGCATAGAAGGTTGGGTCGATGTTAACTTTAAAAACTTAAAACAAACTTGTGAAGGGAAACCTTGTAAGAGGTTTACCTTCAAAGATTTTTCAAAATAACCACACCTGTGTTGCTTGTCAGAAAGGAAGGCACACAAGTCGTCCTGTAAGCCAAAATAATAAAAGGGCCTCTAATATTCAGCCCTTTACACTTTTTTCATAATGGACTTATTGGACCCACATCTGTGAAGGGAGTCCCGATAAACCATAAGACTATTGCCTGGTTATCACTGATGATTTTAGCAGGTGTAGTTGAGTTTGGGTGTTTCTTTTTAAGACTAAAGGATGAAACTAGTGTATTCCCTTACGGACTATTTATAAGACAAATAAAGAACCATCTCAAATCAAAAGGTAAAACTCTATTAGATGGTGATAATGGTACAAAAAATTCAAGAACAAGGACATTATTGAATTCTGTGGGTCAAAAGGGATCAAGAGGGAATACAGTAATGCCTAGAACCCACAACAGATGGAGTTGGAGCTAGAGAGAAAAGAATAGGAGCCTTATTGAGGCTATGTCGTAGAACATGCTAGCAGATTCATTTTATACCTAACACTTTTGGGCTGAAAGCAGTTACACTCAGCTTGTTATGTTCCTGTAATAGGATATTAGTTGACCAAAGCCTACAAAACAAGACACCTTATGAACTTATGAACTGGTAAAATACGAATCAAAATCTATAGTAAACCCTTTTGGGTGCCAATGTACCGATCTTGAATACCATTGACCATCTGGCAAGTTTGAAGGAAGTCCTGAATGAAGGAGTTTTTCAGTTGGGTATTCCTTAAATAGCAAGGCTTTTAGGGTATACAATTTAGAAACCAAGAGAGTTAAAGAAAACCTGCATATAAACTTTTTAGAAAATAAACCAAATGTTGCAGGGAAAGGACCTAATTGGCTGTTTGATCTTTGATTATTTAACTGATTTAATGAATTATCAGCCTGTGAGATCTAAGAATCAAGCTAACAAAACTGCAGGTCCAGAAGAAGCTAATCATAGTGCAGGTACACAAGATAATATTGATGCAGGAAATTCTAAAATAGAAGCTGACCCTGCTCAAGACTACTTTGTCTGCCAATATGTTCTTCTTATACTTCAACAGTCAAGAGCTCAGAAGCAAAGAATGAAGGTGAAAAGCCTCATAAGGATACTGGTTTAAAGACAAATGAGGAGCCAGTAGATCAGGAGGATCAAGCCTTTCTGGAAGAGCTTGAAAGGCTTAAAAGACAAGAAAAGGAGGCTAATGATGCAGCTAAAGCTCTTAGAAAGGATTTTGCTCAAGAAGCTGAGGATTTGCTTCTTCAAGCAGGAGCTGCTAGAGCTACCAGTACTAACATAGTTAATACTGTCCGCACACCAGTTAGTACTGCCAGTTCTTCTGGTGGACCATCTTACCCTGATCTAACCAACTATGCTGACCAAGATGATTCTCAAATACCTGCTCTTAAGGATATTTATAACAATCCAAAAAAAAGGGAAAAAAAAATGGTATTTTTACCAATGCATCTTAAGCGATGATGTATGTACAGTGACTGACTTCACTAATTTTAGAATCCACAGTAATGTTATTCCTAATTCCCACTTTCAATGATACACTCCCACCTACAACTCAAATTCTTAAAGATCCAAAATCAGCAGTTCAAATAAGGAGCAAAGTGAACAAAAGTTCTAGAGCCTATGCTTTTGTAAGTTATATTCAAAAGCAGAGAAGAAATAATCACAAGGATTTCCAGCACTGCTTGTTTGCTTGCTTCCTATCTTAAATTGAACCCAAGAAGACATCTGAAGCCCTTGAAGATGAAAGTTGGGTTGATGCTATGCAGGAAGAACTGTTGCAATTCAAGATTCAAAAGAGTAGGATTCCCTGATAGATTTGCCTTATGGGAGAAGAAGGCAAAGTTGGGACTAAATAGGGTCTACAGGAATAGCAAGGATTAAGAGGGTGTGTTAAATAAGGCGAAGGTTGGTTGCCCAGAGGATATAAGGCAAGAGGAAAAGGATAGAACTATGATGAGGTTTTTGCTTCCTGTGGCTAGGATTGAACCCATTGAGGATCTTTTTGGCCCTTTGCTTCTTATATGGGAATTCATAGTTTAATCAGATAGGATGTGAAAGCGTGCCTTCTGTATATGGTACCTATGGATGAGACGGAGTTTATGTGACTCAACCTCTAGTTATTGTTAGATCCTAAGTACCCTAATAGAAGGTCTAACAAGGTTTGTGAAAGCTTTATATGGTTTAACACAAGCTCCCATAGCCTGGTATGGCCTACTTTATCTACTTTCTTGTTGAAGAATGGATACAGAAGAGGAACCATTAACAAGACTCTTTTTATCAAGAAGGACAAGAATGATATCATGTTAGTGCAGGTTTATGTGGATGATATTATTTTTGGTTTTACAAAGAGGTCATGGTTGGATTAATTAGAGGCATCTGATGCGGAAAAGTAGATTTCAGATGAGTTTCTATAAGATAGCTCACCTTCTTTTCTTGGATTACATTCAAACAGAAAGAAGAGGATTTTCATAAGTCAAGATAAGTATGTTACAGAGACCCTGAAGAAGTTTGATTTTGCTAGTGTGAAGACTGCCAATACTTTAATTGAGACCCATAAGCCTTTGACCAAGGATGAAGAAGCTGTTGATGTGGATGTACATCTTTATAGATCCATGATTGGCTCTTTAATGTACTTGACTGCTTCTAGGCTTGATATTATGTTTGCAGTATGTGTTTGTTCTAGGTTTCAGGTAACTCCAAAGACCTCTCATCTTAATGCTATGAATAGAATCTTTAGGTATCTCAAGGGCAAACCCAAACTGGGCCTTTGGTATCCTAGGGTGTCATCATTTGACCTGGAAGCCTACTCAGATAGTGACTATGCTGGAGCAAATCTTGACAAGAAATCCACAACAGGAGGTTGTCAATTTCTTGGCAGGAGACTTATTTCATGGCAATGCAAGAAGCAAACAATTGTGGCTACTTCTACTATAGAGGCAGAATATGTTGCTGCTGCCAACTGCTGTGAGCAAGTATTATGGATTCAAAATCAAATGTTAGACTATGGGTTCAATTTTATGAACACAAAGATCTACATTGATAATGAGAGCACAATATGCATTGTAAAGAATCTAGTATTTCACTCCAAAACAAAGCATATTGAGATTAGGTACCACTTCATTGGGGATGCTTATGAGAAGAAGCTTATCCAGGTGTTGAAGATTCATACTGATGACAATGTGGCTGATCTTTTAACTAAAGCTTTTGATGTTCGCAGGTTTAATTTCTTAATTGCTAACATTGGAATGATCAATCTATAGCTGCATTGGTTCAGGGGAGGCAAGTTAGCAGGTTACTTTGTTGTATAGTTTGTGAAATGATTTTAGTTAAAAGATGGACTTTAGATGTCATGATGATGATTTGGGGTTCATTATATTCATTTCTGAGGGATACATATGGTACTGAGTTAGTTAGTGCTGCAAGTTTGATTAATACTGCCAGGCCAAAACTTTGTATTGCCTGGCTTGGTTGGTGCTGCTCAAAAGTGTTTAACAATGGTGTTGATGCTTAGATTGGGTCAAAGATGCAGTTTGGATTGGATTTGAGGGTACTAAATGGAAACTAACAAGTTAGTACTGCCAGGCAAAGTTGGTGCTGCCAGGCAACGTTGGTGCTGCTAGGCATAAAGTTAGTGCTGCCAGGAAAAAGTTTGTGTTGCTTGTTACTGTTACTACTGTTGGTGAGCATAAAAGATTTTCATTAATTAATTATAACCGTTGAGATATTTCCGCCAACAACTTGCATATAGGGGGCCACCCAATCTATTACTTAGAAAACTTCCTTGACCATTTCTTCTATAAATAGCTCTATATCTTTAAGATAAAGACTCTAGTTTATTCAGTCGGTCATCTCAAACCCTAAAGCACATCTTTATAAAATCTCAATTAACTCTTCCAAACCCTCAACTTCTCATAATCGAACATATCCCACACCTTACTCAACCTTTTCAACACATCTATGGCTAAAATGAAATTTGTCAATCAACATAATATGGTCGCGTGTTTAGAGAAAACAGGAGGAAATTCAGAATTTCATGAGATAGTAGACTTTCTTACATCCAGTTTGATACATCATGCTCTCACTGTAAGTCCTACTATCTATATTTCTTATATTGAACATGTATGAACACTGCTAAGTTTCCCAAACTAATCAATGAAGAAGAAAATTCATGCTACAGTTGATCAGACAATGCAGTAGTAGTAACAGACGCATCCATAAAAGTTCTCTTCCCTAATGATGCTGTTGTACTACTTGCCTAACAAATGAAGCTATTTTTCAAAACCTTGCATTGATGGGATATGAGGGTGAACTTAACAAACTCACTTTTCAAAAAGCCCTCTTTTCTCATCAATGGAAGTATCTAATACATACCATCCTTCATTGCCTAAGTTCAAAATCTACAAGCTGAAATGAGTTTTCAACAAATATTGCTTTAGATGTTATATGTTTGGCAACAAATCAAAAGTTTAACTTTTCTAAACTTATCTTTGATGGGTAGTTAGGGAGACATGGATAATCCTAAAACGACATTCTTATGTTACCCAAGATTTTTAAAGTGTTCATTGAATCAGTCAAATAGCTGGTGAACCTATTAATGTATGTTTATGTTACAAAACCACTCATACCTGAAGGTTTTCTCTCACATATGTCCAGAAAGGTGTAAAAGTTTTCAGGAAAAGTCATCTCCCACTCCTTTGATTCTATGATTGGTGCCGACACCAAGCACCTGAGGGTGAAGGTTCAGAACAACCCACTGAACCCCAACCAACACCCTCTCCTACTCAACCTAGTACAGGAGACCAACCCCCTGACTCATCATCTAGCCATAACACTATACAAGACTCTAGGGACTCTTTAGAGGGCACTAATGGGAGTGAAGGGGATCAAGTTCAGCTATCATATGATAGTCAACTTCGATGGTCCCAGCATCTGACATAGCTATAACAGGGGTTGGTCGACTCGAGAGATAAGTATTCTGTAAGGCTTTTAAAGAGACTTCACTTTTATCCAAATTAAAACCCTAAAAAAAAACTCTCGAGTCGTTTCCCAACGAGGCATGAATTAAGAATCGAGTTTACGTTCGTGATCGCGCGTTTGAATGGTTCAAAGATTTTTGGTTTGGATTCCTAATTCTACAACAATAATGCTAAAACAAGTAAAGGAAACCTAAAAACAAAAGCAAATAAGGCTAAAACACGAAAAACGAGAACGGGAATCAAAACCCGTTCTTTAAAAACCAAAATTCTACAAATTTAACCCTACAAGCGCAAATTTAATTTTCCTAAGTCCTATTTGATAAAAGAAAATTTTTTAAAAAAGAATTAGATTTTTTTAGAATTTTTTTTTATTATGAATTAAAAACGGATTTTATCTAAATTAAATATAAAAAATACTAAACGAAATTGGAAAAATTTGAAAAAAATTAAAGAAAATACTTTAAGCTATGAAGAACCTAGGAAAAATACAAACTTGGACAAACAGCTTATAAATAAGCCGTAAATAAGCAAAAAACTGCTGAAAAGCTTAAGGGCTAAAAAGCCTTTAAATACAAACCACTTGGGACTTATAACGAAAAAGTCCCAAGGGCGCAGCGGTAAAGAGTGTGTGTGGAACGGGTAGAGGTTGGTTGAGGTTGAGGGTTCGAGCCTTGCTCACCCTCAACTTTCTAATTTCCCTGTTTTTTATTTTTGCCAAAAATTTTTTTACCAGTTTATAAATAAGTTGTAAACCTACAACTTTTGTGAAGACAAAATTTTTATATCTTAAAAATAAGCTCAGAATTAAGCTGAAAAAGTGACAGATTACTTAACTAAACTAAAAGACCAACACTAAACTGTTAAGCTATTTTAAGACTCAAAAAGTAATTACAAAGCACAAATAAGCTAACTCAGGTACTATTCTACTCCTAATAAGCAATTATAAACTAAATTAAGCCGAGATAACAATAAGCAAAGCACAGAAAAGGGCTAAATAAGCTAACAGTTTTTGGTTTTTTTTAAACTAAAGCTAAGTGACCTAATGACTAAACAGTTTGACTTTTTAAGGCAAAATAAGCTAAGGGAAAACAAAGATAAGCTAAAACAGATATCAACCTACACCTAATAAGCAAGTTCAAACAAAAATAAGCAAAGAAAAACAGACAGATAAGCTAAAATAGGCAAATAAGCAAATGGGCTAATCACTGCATACAAACAGCCTAAGGGACAACTTTTGGGCTTATTTTTAAGCCCAAAGATGGAACCTTATGGCTTAATGAGTTATATGAGCTTAAAGCCTAGTTTCTAAACTACAAGAATCATCAATCAAAACACAGTTTGAAAATCAAATAAGCTAGGAAAAGGTCAATTGAAAAGTGCTTATTGGCTCAGTACATGCCGAGTGTTGGTTTTCTTTAAAAACAACTAGGCTATGCAGCCTATAAATTAAGCTAGAAAAATAAGTTTTAAATTAAAAATAAGTTAAAAAATGGAGCTTGACCTCCAATGAGCTTATGCTCAGAAATTCAAATGCTAAAAACAATTTTAACTAACTTAAAATTGAAAATGAAAAAAGGCTTTTGACTATGAAATTAACTGGACAGATTTATACTAAAACAAAGGTAAATTACAAAGACCTTTATCTACTGCATTTGACACTTAAAAGCAACACAAAATCAAGTCATAAAAGATGGTTTTGAAAAGTCCTAATCAAATAAGCAATGTTAACATGTTCTGTCACTACAGATTCAACAACTTAGTAAAAAAACTTAAAAACAACTTTTAAACTTAAAAACCTTAAAAAACATATTGAAAACAACTTAAAAATGCTAGTATAAGTTTGCAAGGTGACCCAATGGTTTTTAAACCTGTTTTGACCCACTTTAACCTACTGTCCCAAACACCCCTTTAAATTTATAAAGTTCATTTTAAAACTGATTTTCCAAAGATTTAAGCAAGCTTTTTAAAGACAGATTGTAAACAATGGACAATAAGCAAGATTAAGCAAAATACAACCACAAATAAGCACATATAATAAGCAAACAAAGAATATGCAGATTATGCTACTTAAGGCAGTTTTAAAGAAAAATTTAACTAAAGGACATATAAGCATAAAACAAAGACAAGTAAGCATAAACAACAGTAATAAGCAAGAATAAGCAGCAAATAAGCATAAATAAGCACATGAACAGTAATAATCAAAAATGAAAAATGAGAAAATGGAAACTCACAAAGGTCCACAGCTTTTGGCAAGAGAATAAGCTCTCAAACAGCTTATACACCTTTCCTATAGCTTCAAAAGAAGCACTAACCCAAGGCCATCCATTATATACCTTGCTCCAATGTTCTTTTGATAGATTTTTGTGATTTTCAAAATTTTTAAGACAGAAATTAAAACAAGTGTTTATATAAGCTTTGAATGATTCAAAAGCTTATACAAGAGCTTAAAAACAAGATTTAAATGACAGGTTAAGTAAATGACAATAATTAAAGAAAAACCTTAAAATTTCATTAACTAAAAAAAGGACTACAATGCTTAAATTTAAATGACAGTAAAATTTAAATGACAAGTAGTTAAAGAACTGTATAAAAAAGGACAAATTTTGTTAATACAATACTGGACTTAACAAAAATTTAACAAGGAAACAATGAACTACACTAGCCTATATTTATACTAAGTCTTGGTCTTCACTTCTTGTGTTTCTTCTGTAAGAGAGCTCAAGATGTGTGTTTCTTGCGTGAGTAGAATTGCAAAGTCCATCTCAGCCCTTAATTTTGCTTGGTGCCCAATCCATATGATCATAACCCTTGATTTTCTAGTCATTGTTTTCTGCCCAATAGAATGGTGTAGGATTGCCAATATGGCATTGACTTCATAGGGTGGGGTTTAAGGGAAAGTGATGGTTTTGCTGTGGTGTGAACATTAAATGAGGTAGGAAAGTGACAAGGAAGGGTGAACAGGGTAAATGGCGGGAAAGGGTATGATTATATCTGTTTTGATTTGGTGTAGGGTATGACTTTAAGGTTTTGAAAACTTTGGCCCTTCATGAATTTGTGGGTTTAACAGGTTAAGCCCCTCTGTTTGATATATCTTGTTGCAACCACAGTCCTTTTAGGACTAACAGTGTAAGTGGTTGAGGGACTAACGATGCTTAAATGTGATTTGGGCTTTGGGCTTGTATATGGGCTGGTTTATATTTAAAAGGTATTTGGGCCATTTATGTGTGTATAAGTCTTCATAATGCCTTAATGGGTTGACCCGGCCCATTAGATGGGTACGGGTGGGCCCATTAAGTGTTTCTTTGTTTACGGCTTCGGCTTTGACTTTGACTCATCGGGTTTGACTTTTTAGACTTTGACTTTGACTTTGGCTTTTTTCATGCTTTTCCATTCCGTGCTCGGTTTTGTCGTTTTTGGCTTCGTTTTTTGTCCTTTTGTTGGATATCCATTTCCTGCATAATATACACAAATACAATGTATTTTTGGTACCTTTTTGGTTATTTAAGTCCGTTTTAATGGATAAATGGTATGTGTAATTAAGCACATACCATTGGTCCTTCCTGAGTAGTCTTGCTAATATTCAAGTCAGGGTTAGTAGGTTCTTGAGGTGGTGTAGGTTTCTTGAACCAGTCACGTCTAGAGGCAGTCTCATTCCTTGGCTCATCTTCATTATCACCCAGATTCCCTTCTTGATCTTGCGGTAAGTCTAAGTCTGCAACCTCAAACACTGGTTCCTCTGATTGAACAGACTTACCAAAAGATTTCGGTTGAGACTTGGTGCCTTTGGAAGAGCCAGACGTTGAATCTTTCTTTTTTAGTTCAGTGGTTGGTTCTACATCTTTGCTTAGCTTTCTCTTCTTTAACCCTCAGTCTGATCCAGTGGAAGGGTCTTCATCTTTATCCTTGTCTTTTCGGCCACGCTTCAATGAATATACATCATAAGAATAGAAGAAATCTTTGTCGAGAGCGTAATATTTTTTCAAACCATCATAGCAATCTTGGTGTTCGGGAACTGTTAGATATGAATCACTTTTCTGCATTTTGTCAAGAAGAATCTTCTTTAACTCAAATTCAGTAAGTGTAGAAGCAGCCTCATAAGTAGATTGTGGTTGAGAAGACACCTTCACTAGAGTAACTTCATCACATGATTCTTTAATCAACTTTTCAATCACAGGTGGAGCGAAGTTAGACACTTCTTGGGGCAGAATTTAAGGCAGCTGATCTTTTACTTGTTCTTTGATTCTTGCTGTGAAAGACTTTGAAAGGAAGTTCATGAATTCTTGTCTGGTTTCTCCTAACCTTGTGTCTAGATGACTGTTAACTACAGATGTCACTTGAGTATGTAGAGGGTATTTCTTAAGATCAACAACTTCTTTTTCCGTTGTTGTGATTCTATCATTGAATCGAAAGACTGATGAGAAATCAGAAAGATTAGATAGAGGGTTTATAGTTTCAATAGTCAGCGGAGGAGTGGGCGTAGTTTATATTGGTGTAGGAATGAAGGTGTATGATGATTGAGGAATGTTTGCGAATACCAATGATGATTCAGGGATAACTAAAACTGGCATTGTAAGGAGAGTGGGTGCTTGAGTTCTAGGGACTTCATGGTGGACATGAACATCTAGTGGAGACACTATTTCTGCATCAGTTCGAGGAATATCTAAAAAAAAATTAGGAATTTAGATGCCAAGTCAGATGAGCGAGAAGAACTAGTAACAGGGACTTTTGTCTTCTTCGGAATAGTAGAAATTGTCACATAGGCATCTTTAACAACTTGTTCTTGAGTAGTCTCTAAATTTTCATTCCCTTGTTGAGCTTCAGTCATTTTAGTATCATTACCCTCACCTTGAACAATTCATGTAGCAGTCTCAGTGGGTTCTTCTAATCTTGCATCTGCATCATCATCAAATTGGTTGGTAGTATCATTCATTCCTTGTTCTTCATCACTTTTCATCTCAGCATCTTCAGATTCTTTTTCTTGATCAATCTCTTCTTCTTCTTTATCATCATCGTTAGATTCTTCATCTTTCTCTGAATCTAATTCTTGCTCTTTACTTTCATTCTCTTGCTTACTGTTTTCATCACTTGATTCTTGTTCATTGTTGTTGTCGTCATCATCATTTTCCCAAGACTCAGATTCACTCTCAGAAGAGTCATCATTGGTCACATCAAGAACCCCTGGTTTATCACTAGTTCCTTCACTTGTGACAGTAGGTGTGATCTTTTCAACACTTGGTGGTTTCTCAGAAACCGTACCAGAACCACTAGGATGAGTCTTATGAAAGTCCCTTAAGCTTTTCTTTCTTGCTTCCTTCATTTGAGCTTTTTTAGACAAAGCTACTTCAGACAGCAGCTCTATTCCTTTTCCATAAGCTACATCCATCTTTTCTTTTTTCCTTTCTTTTTGACTTTGTTTCTACAGGAGGCTCTCTGATGACGATACCTGTTGCTGGCTTAGAAGCAGACTTTTTGGCAGCTCTCTTAACTTGTTTGCTTTTTTGGACAAGTTCTTCATCTGGTTGGACAGGAACACTATCTTTCTTAGATGGAGACGCTTTCTTGAATTTCTTAGCGACCTTGGGAGGCACTGCACCTGTAGCATAGCTAAGATAAGTCTTGTACGCTTTGCTTTCCTTCATCTCTAGACTTGTCAAACATTTAGGTAGAACAACTCCATATTTCTAAGATGCTTCTTTCCTTGAAGCAAATCTTAAGGTGTTAATCAAGTAGTCATCCTTGGAGGTGTGCATTCCAATTCTGTTTCTCCAGGAGAGTGACTTTTCTTGAATAAGGAAGTGGTGAATGATAACCTTTGTGAATACAGGGTAGTATATCTTTTCTTGCTTTTTGAATTCTTTTTTGTCAATCTGATAGGTGAAGTCTTCCCAGAGTAACTCCACATAATCTACATTCTTCTAAAAGTACATACCCTAAATGATTTGAGCTTTGGAGAGACGAAGCTTGTCAAGACCACTCGTCTTTCCTGATAGGCTTTTGTTAATAATAACAGCAAAAGTTCTCCAAGGTTGATGCATCTTATCGACCACAACATCATTGAGTGAATTGATCACCCTAGTATGACCGAGATTTCTTAAGAATACATCATGTCTTCTTCAGAAAGAATGGGATTAAAGTCTCTACCCTGTACTCTTAGGTAAATCTGAAGGATATCTCTAAAAACTTCCAAAGTTAGCTTGAATCATTTCTTCTTATCAATCTTGAATCTGTAGAAGTCATCATGCTTGTATATGCAATTCCAGAATTGATGCATATACACTTCAGAGACATCCGCCGTGATGAGAAAAGCAGGATAGCATGGAGTGAGTGCAAGTGCATCCAGAACAACTTGAAATGTGGGTTCCCTTGGTGAAAATCCTTGCGGGATTCTTCCATTGCATTTTCCAATGTCAAGTCAATTCTCTTTTGGGACAAGTTCAAGGTCAAGCTTAGTTTGTTGAACAGTGATATAAGTCATGATTCTGCTAAGAGTTGTCACATATAGTTCATACACAAATATATATAGCACAGATGGACAGTCTAGATCATGATTCAAGATTATTGATGCAGAATAGGGTTTACAACAGGAGATAGGCAAACAAATACTAGGCAACACATTGATACAAAGGCACACAAAACAAAGGACTGATACACATGCAACTAGGATACACACTAGGCATATACCATATAAACTATAGGCATATACCACATAAACTATAGGCAAACTAATGTAATCAAGGCAAACACTTAAGATTTATAAAGAAAATTATACCTAACTTAATCATATTATGACAAGATAAGGAATAATTATACTTAGGTTAGGTTATACGGATGAGCTACCAAGATTAAGAGATTAATTTAATTTTTAAAAAAATCACGTATAGATCGCCTATGCAATGTGTATATATCGCTTGTTCTCCTTAGTTATTTATAGATTGCCTACTATCCTTAACTATGTATAGATCGGCCGTGTTATTTAAACATGTATAGATCGCCAGTTGTATTTAAAGATGTATAGATCGCCTATACAAAAATGTATTGATCGCCTGAGTAATCAAGATTGCATAGATCGCCTGTATATTCATTTTCGTATTGATCGCCTGACCACCTATCATCCGCTGCGACCCATTTTGGGGGTGTTACACAAATGATGACCGACTTAAAGCATGTAGGAAACTTCAAGCATGTTGAATTGAAAATCAAGAATTTTTGAGGGAAGTACCATAGCTTTGTATGAGAAGATTAAGAAGGTCAGATGAAGATTTTATCTCAATTGGGTCTGCTGAATAATGAAAGATGATCAAAAGGACCGAATGAGAAAAGTGATTGATTCTCTAAAAGTGAAGTACTCAAGGAGGAAAGTAAATGAAGAGTTCAAAGGAAAGTAAAGAAAGAAGAAGTATCCAAAAGAGAAAACTGTGATACTAGGAAAAAGATGAAGTCAAGGAAAAGAAGATATATACAAAACACTTCTAAAGATGATATGAGACAAAAAGGAAATGATGAGCTGAGATTACACTTAATCTGATATAGCTCTAGAAGAGGAAAAAAGAAGATGGAATATTTATGAAATACTTGACAGAAAATACAATCAAAGAATAGGAAGGACAGAGAGTCTTGGAACTAAACCACAATACTGATCAAGCTGAACACATTTGAAGAGATAAATCAAAAATTGGTGATTAGAAATATGGACAAAAGAGAGTATCATTAGTACTTAATGTGAGTTATGTCCCCCCCCCCTAAATATTTTTTTTTTTTGTTTGCTAGAGAGGATTTAATGTTGTGTATCACTGGTAATGGACTCTAGATTTCAAGATGAGATACCTGAAGGTTTTGACAGAGTACTTTGGGAGATTTGATGATATGTTCAATCAGATGATGAAAATTGAGTTTTGGAATGAACATCAGGATGGATATATGTGAGTTGGAAGTTGCATAGTTCTTTCAGGAGTACATACCTGACTATGACTAAACAGATAGTCATTCATATTGCTGGTAGAAAAGAATTATCCACTTTGAGAAAGGCAGTACTGATGCTAATGCCTGAAAGTGAAGTTAGAGTCTGAAGAAGACACACAAACATATGGCATTTAGAGTTGATCAGGCGTATTATCAAGAAAGATGCTTGCAAGTTAGAAAAAAAAGGCGGACGATTATTACCAATCCTTCCTACCGTCAGATCATTTCAACTCGCCTTTAAAATCAATAATTCACCCCCCCCCCCCCCCCAAAAGGCCACCAAATGCAGATCCACTCCTGCTACACAGTGCCAAAGGCCCCTGCACGTCCCTACAGCAATACGGCTTGTGAAACGCCTTCACCCAAATCCGTTTAATGGTTGACAAATATACCAAAATTATAGGCGCACTCCACTCCCTTGCTTCTGAGTTACGAGCGTAGGCTAGTCAAGTATCAAACAGTTCATGGATAAAAGACCTCAATCCAAATCTGTAGAAAGCTAATAGTTTAGCTAAAAACTATATCTGTATTAATCATGCACCAATGTTAGTGGCATGAAGTCAATGGCTAGTCCAAAAGCAAAAGCCAAAGGTATTGGAAAGACAATCAAATTTTGTTTATTATGGTTTAATCAGTTTACCAAATAACAGTAAGGTAATTAACTCACCATGTTTTTAAATAAAGATTTAACTCCCCTCTAGAGCAAAGCGGCAACTCGTAAATGGAACATCAATCCGTAATGGCTGGTAGTATTTGCAAAAACTCAAAGCCTGCTTAGTTAGATTGTTGTCTTGTGAAAATGATGTTGCCACTAGTGTTTACAGAAGAAGACCATGTTTTGCTGCTGAAGAAGGATAGAGTTTTAAAAGATCAAGAAAATGATAAGAGTGTTAGGATACATCCTCCTCATCTGCGGCAGATTCTAGTTCAAAAATTAAAGGTTCCAAAAGTCCAACACAACACACGGATGTCAAAGCTGTTAATTTCCAGAAAACTTTAATTCAATACTTAACCTTTTTGAGTCATTCAAGTTGCTGAGTTTAGATTTATGTCTTAGCTACAAAAGGTGAAACTTCAATGGTTTCCAGTTCAAAGCTTAAAGTGCTCAAAAACGCGAGGTACGGTTCACCTTTTAAAAGATAAACAAACTATAAGAGGGGTATAAGGCGGGTTGTTCCTAGGAACTACGACCCTAAAGGAGAAAAGTTTTTAATAGCTTCGCACTTTCCTACTCTGTTAGGATTTATGTTTTCCTAACTTAGTACCGACAATACAAATAGTTAGTACCGTTAGTTATAGTTAGTACTGACAGTACAAAGTGTTAAGTACTGATCAGTTAGTTAGTACCATTAGTAGAAAATAGTTAATACCGTTTGTGATATATGTATGAGATATCTTAGGAAAAGATAAGTATGGTTTTGTAAGCCTGTTAGGGTTTATCCTTAGTCTATAAAAGGATCCCTCTTGACATAGTTAAGAAGATAGACGATCTCAAGAAATACAACCTCGAGATATCTCATAGCAAAATCATATCTAAATAGTTAGTAATCTGTAAAAGTTCAAAGCAGATTAATAGAAGTTATTATTTAGTTCTACATTATTTTTCTTAGTACTTGTGTTAAGATTCCGCATTAACACATAGTATTTGTAATCAGTGTTTCTACATAGTCAACTGTATTTATACATCTTGACTATCATCCTTAATAGGCTGCAAAGATCTATTCCTAAGGGACTCACATTATCTATCAATAGGTTGTTAACATGTGATAAGTATAAATAATTGAATATTATATTATTGTCTTATGATCATTGAATGTTAATATGAAAT